>CM031965.1:1890000-2042500 GCA_018749465.1 Paracanthobrama guichenoti | reverse complement strand
GCATTTATTTTTAGGAATTTTTCCATGACACACCTGACAACCTGTCACAGCACACTAGTGTGCCACAGCACCGTGGTTGGGAAACACTGATCTAACCAACCAACTAAAAGTAACTAGGAAACAAATAAACAAACTAAACAAACAACCAACCAACTAAACAACCAACCAACCAAACCAACTAAACCAACCAACCAACCAACCAACCAACCAACCCAACCAACCAAACCAACCAATTAAGCAACCAACCAACCAACTAAACCAACCAACCAATTAAGCAACCAACCAACAAAACAACCAACCAACAAACCAACCAACTAAACAACCAACCAACCAACAAACTAAACAACCAACCAACCAACTAACCAACCAACCAATTAAACAACCAACCAACCAACCAATTAAACAACCAATCAACCAACTAACCAACCAACCAATTAAACAACCAACCAACCCTTTCCATTTTGGTCTAACATTTTTGTTATTTTTAGAGTGACAAAATGTGTACGCTAACAAACAAACAAAAAACAAACTAACCAAACAACGAACCAAGCAACCAATTTGGTCCCTAACTAACTAACTAACTAACTAACTAACTAACTAACTAACTAACTAACTAATTCTGTCCCCATCTAACATTTTGGTTATTTTGAATGTGATTTTATACTGATGAATTTATACTAAACTAAAACAAACAAACAAACAAACAAACAAACTAGTTCTGTGATTTTATATTGATGAACTTATACTCTAACTAACCAATTATAAAACAAACAAACAAAAACAAACACTAACTAACTAAGTCTGTCCATCCATCCATCCATCCATCCATCCTCCCATCACAGTGTGTGCAATGGAGGCCAACAGGACACTGGGCCTCCAGGAGCATGTTTGGACACCTCTGATCTAACAGGGCGTTTTGGTTCATTGAGGGAGGATTCATTTTATGCACCAACTAAACAACCAACCAACCCTTTCCCACTCATCTAACATTTTAGTTCTTTGAGGGATGAATGTTATCTAGAGACCACATGTTAATATCCGTTGTCAACCTGACTGGACTAGTTACTAGATACCTTATAGAGAAGACATACAGCCTCTTAACATCACTGTTCTGGCCTCTTGAAAGTGTCTGATTAGTCAGCACTGTTTAATTACATACTGAAAATTCAGTGCATCAGTGATCAGCGCACAGGGAACACAGATCACGCCTCTACTCACGTGTTGTGGGATGAGGAGATCCAGTAGTGGGACAGGGGGTTGTTCATATCCTCTGGCCGCACTTGATCGAGCTGTGAGTCCCAGATAGTGTTCTCTTTAGAGAACAGATACGTGAGGAACTGAGAACCACAAAACATGTTTATGTTAAAAAACAGCATGCTCAAACTGAAGACAGTAAGCACGAGTTAGTACGCAGAACTGCTGATGTAGACCGTTTGAACACGAAACACACCACTGAACCGGTTCAGTGCTAAACCCCAATTCCCATGAAAGGGTACAAAATACGACAAGGGAGTTGTTTTATCAGTAAAAAGAACGAGCCAGGAAATGTCCTTTCCTATTTTTTGTTTCCCTTTTTTAAAAAAAAAAAAAAAAAAAAAAAAAAAAACTTTTTAGTCACATTTATGATTTGTGTGTAAAATAGCTACTTCAATATGAGGAATGTGTCAAACACAGTTTTATAAACAGGGACTCTCAATATTAACTATATGCAATGCATATGATCACATTACAAAATTATTCAAAGTTTAAACAAGATGACATCTTTTTCAGGAAAGTTTAATACAAATAATAGATCAGGATATTCAGAAGCAACTAATTAAAGAGGGAAGTGGTGGATTAACATATCAAACAAAACAATCTGAGGTCACAATACTGCAGTGAAGCAGGAAGTGGTGATGTGGGTAAAGCATGGGGCTTGCAACGCTGCTGATATGGGTTTGATTACCTAAGAACGAAAATAAAACGTATGTCTAGAATTAGTCACTTTGCCATTTATGTGTATGGCAAACACATTTATGCAATGCAAATGTCACCTCGTCTTGATGGTAGTACGGCTGCTCGATCTCTCGTAGAGGATCCTTCAGGTAGTGGAACATGAACTCCTGCACCTTGTTATTGTCTGTAGCCCAAAGCTCCTGAGGACACACACACACACACGAATATCTGAAGTACAGATTCTCTTCCCTCATCAACACACTCTACTGTACAAATGTATGCATCCAATTAATGTAAATACAGTGACGGCTGGTTTGGTTTGAGCAATGAAGTGAAAAACACATATCTAACCTTCTGATGTTCAATTAGGAAGTTCTGGAAATCCTCCAGTGAGATCTTCTGTTCTGGTCTCTCAATAAGCCTGTCAGAAACACAGATCAGTGTTACAGCCTCATGTCTGAAAACCCAAGAGATGTTCTAGGATGTCTGATAACAATTGAAATACAAATAGGACTTTTGTGAACAATTCAACAAACTAAACAATCAATCCTTTCCTCATCTTATTTCGGCTCTTCGAGATAAAATTAGTGGGTGATACAATTTATACATACACTAATTAACTACCAAACTAACTACCTAACCAACCAACCCTTTCCCCATCTAACATGATTTTATACACTTACTAACCAACCAACAAAATCTTTCCTTAATAATCTAACATTTTGTCTCTTTGAGGGAGAATCCATTTAAGCATTTTCTTACCCAACTAACTAAATCAACCAACCAAATTGTTGAAATGGTCTGATTTTCTGCTCACACAGACAACACTGTGTGAGTGTAATAATAATAAAAAAATGGCGATACACTTAAATAGTTCAATCAAATCCCAATAAATGTGTTGTAAATGATCATTTATGTCATTCATAAATTCTTTAGAAAATGAGTGAATACCTTTGCAGCAATGAAATCTCCATCTGTAAAGAAACAGAAAGAAATCCTGATTATGTGATTAATACAATTAATACCCCATCTTGTAACTGTAGCCATTTCAGCTCCACTACAGTACCTGGTCAACATCAGACGCTAATCAACTAATAGAGAGATATCAAACACCCACAAGTGATTCAATCTACACACACACAGTCCTTTGAGTGCAGAGGTCATCAGTGCCGTGTGTGTGTGTGTGTGTGTGTGTGTGTGTGTGTGTGTGTGTGTGTGTGTGTGTGTGTGTGTGTGTGTGTGTGTGTGTGTGTGTGTGTGTGTGTGTGTGTGTGGGTCCCCTAATGGCTTTTAGCCGATAAATCTTGTGGCTTTTTAAAAGGGCGAGTATTGATGTGATGGCCATTTGAGAAGCGGGGCAAACTGATGGGGTTTAAGTGGCTCTGAGGAGGGGTTCACCTCTCGCCCTACTCCACCAACATGTATAAACACACACACACACACACACACACACACACACACACACAAATAAGTGTGTAACTCACTGATTTCTGTGCATCAAACATCAGGCTGCGGTACAACTGGGCGAAATGACTATACGACACATCTCCATTCCTCAGCTCCCCGTCCTAACCAAGACACCACATAAAAAAACACAACCAATATATATTAATAATAATTATAATAATACAACAGAAATATGCTATATTTGTCCTGTAATCACAAATGTATTAACACAGCGTGAACAGTATCCAGTTAACGTTGAAACAAATCAAAACACACCGTATAATAAATAAGCATTATACAATAAAAATCACCCAAGCGATTAATTCTACACTTGAGAAAACATTTTGTGTGTGCAGAAGTGAGTGTGTTACCGGAAGCTTCTCCCGTAAGAACCTCATGTTGGGAACCCTGTAGTTGACTTGACCGAGCATACTCTTCAGATCCTTACAGGAAATCCTGCGAAACAACACAGAACGTTTGGGAATGTGGTTATGAAACGGCTTCATGCGGTCACGTCAGCGTCAGGTTTATGAGGACGCTCCGTGTCTTAGCAGCGTTTTCATCAATAGAATTAGGATGATTTCTGAAGGATCACGTGACACTGAAGACTGGAGTGTAATGATGCTGAAAATTCAGCTTTGATCACAGGAATACATTATGTTTTAACATTCACATAGAAAACAGCTATTGTAAATTGCAATAATAGTTCACAATATTACTGTATTTTTGATCAAATAAATGCATCCTTGGTGAGCAGAAGAGGAGTCTCAAATCATAATTATTACTTTATATTCAAGTGTACATATGGACATGGTTAGCATGTATACGCAGCTTTCCATTGTGAGTGGAAAAGATTATTAATTTCTACAGTGTACGTCACTTATTTGATTTAGTCACATGCGTTGACAAGCTGAAAATGTCATGTTTCTCATCTCCACACGACCACCATTTGAATACAACACCTCACACCGCTTGTGTGTCTTTCACCCGCTCTCTGTGCATTTACCTTCACACATACACACACACACACACACACACACACACACACACTCACTCATGTTCTGAGCTTTGTTTCCTGTTGCAGGATGTGCCGTCTCTGAGCTCTATTTACCCAACAGGAGTAGGAGTGTGAGTGCGTGTGTGAGTGTGTGAGTGTGAGGGGATGAGGCCCGGTTCCTCCGAGTCAGCCATTTTTCCCCTAAAGCATATATCATAACACAGATATATCGAAAGAAAGATGAGATTAAAATAATTGCTACGCACATTATCTATCCATCTAAGTGTCGCTTAACATGAGCGGTTTCTCTGCAGAGAGCTGGTGTGCTCCATTACACAAACATGTAACATACCTGTCTTCCCTGTTGCGATCCACTGCGTAAAACTGTTTTCTCAGCCACCTGAGTTCAACAAAAGAAAAATGGAAAAATATATATATAAAAAAAAAAAAAACATACAACACTTTAAATGTTCATTTTCTCTGTTCACTATGTAACATTTCGCGATTCTTCAGTTTTCAGTCAACTCGCTGAGACCTGGAGGTCAAAACATCCAAAGAACTGTGCCTTAATGTACTGAAACATTGATATTAAAAGATCAAATTCAGCGCACAGCTTATTGATGATGAATACGATACACAGTAGAGCTGCACAGTTCTGGATAAATTGAAAAGCAGGATTTTTTTTGTTTTAAACAAACTGCGATTCCCCCACGATTCTGAACAGACATCTAAACAAAATAACATGTCATTTACTAGAGGTTCTGACAAAACGTTAATTGCTTTCAGTGACTCACTCATAAACACTTCACTTGTTTCATTACTGGATGAATCAGCGTTTTTGAAGAATCTCTTGAATGAATGATTCAATGACTCACTCATAAACTTCACTTGTTTCATTACTGGATGAATCAGCGTTTTTGAATGAATTTCTTGAACGAATGATTCAGTGACAAACATCGTTTCATCAGTAGGTGGCGATGAGACAATGTAACTGATACAATATTTATTTGAAGCGTCAAGTTACTTTCAAAAGGTGATTTATTACATTTTGATCACTACCGTAGACATCTGTTTATATGCCACTATAAACTTTTATCCCAATACTTCTGTGATTATTTGAATTACTCATTTGAAGTACACTGCGCACACTGTAAAATAAACCGGAAAGCCTTGTTTTGTCCCCCAGGTTGGTGTTCCTATAAGGGTGACGTCACGTTAAAACTATGAATACAGGCCGTGCTGATTTTAGGCACTTTTACACTTGACATGTGAACCTAGAGCTTAATGGTCACCATCAGTCAATATCTAGGGGGAGAGGAGCACATAAAAGGTCAAAGGTCACCTTTCTATCTGCAGGGGTGTGGGGGAGCGTAATGTATCCGACACCAGCCAGGTCAAACCCTTCACCCACATGACCATCTCCTCATCTGAGGTTGCTGCGGGACAGAGACAGAGGACAGAGCGTGTGTGAGTGTGTGTGAGTGTGTACGTACTGCACTCTAATATTTCTGCCAGCAGATTTATCGGTTACCTGCCAGGCTGAGTGCTTTGAGCCGAAACTCCGTCCCGTAGAGGATGACGAAGCAGTGGGCCTGGTCCGACCGCGCAGCCGAGTCCTCCACATACCGCTCAAAGTCCCGGGACTTCTGCCCCGTCCGGATCTCCTTAATTTCCCGAATATCAACTGAAAGGGACACAGACAGCCTTCAGTCAAAAAAGCCTTCAGTCTTTTCTGATGTCTTTTACACATTCACCACATATAGTCAGATGTTTTCGTTGTTCACCAGAAAGAAACCAACCAAAGGGGTGTGAATCTTTGAGTTCAAGAGTTCAGTACATACACTACCACTCAAATTTTGGGGTCCGTAGCATTTTTGTTGTTTGCTTCTGAAAGAAGTCTCCTCTGCTCACTGCATTTATTTGATCAAAAATAAGGTACAAATTACACTAATATTGTGAAATATTTTTTTAGAGTTTAAAGTAGCTGTTTTTAATGGGACTATACAGTAAAATGTCATTTATTCCTGTGATCAATGAAGATTGGAGTAATGATGCTGTAAATTCATCTGTCACATGATCCTTCACAAATCATTCTGATATGATGATGTGATGCTAAAGAAACATTTATGATTATTATCAGTGTTAAAAAAACGATCAACAATTTTACAACGATCAGATTCAGTATTTCTTTATTGGATAAGGTTCTTTAAATACTTTCCCTAGGGCTCAGAACCAGTTCAAGGAACGAAAGCAAAAACTAGAAATGAACGAAATTTTAACAGGGACATAAAACCGAAATCAAGTTGAAACATTCTGAACATAAACGCTTATTTGAAATGACCATTAACCGATTAATAACGTTACTTTATGGTTTGGTTTAAGATTTTAATTTGGCAGTCAACCAATTATGAATTAAAATAGACGTGAGTGAAATGCGCGCGCTCAGCTGTCAAGTAACCCTATGCAAGGCAATAGACCGGTGCAGGTATGACATCACTTTGTAGGCCAAAACGCAGAAGCGAGTTAGCATTTTAGCACTTCCGGTTCCCTCGTCCTGAAGTCAATGGGTTTTTTGAATGGGGTTTTGTTTAAATGGCTGAACACAAGCTCAAGACACTTTCATGTTTTATTCTACGGCATAGCATACATCAGTATTACCCACTTGTGATTTTTTGAAGCTGTTATGTGTCTTGAAAAAGGCGATTGATAACGATGTCTAAATGTGACTACAGGGGCTGTCGGGGAGATTAAACGTCATCACGCCGAACAGATAAACTGTCAGCTTTAACAGCCTCATTATGCTCATAATTCTGCTCTTATAAACTATCCTAACTCAAACGTTCTGGAAAAATGTTTTGAGATAAAACTGAAAGAGTTGCCGTGTCATGTGACCGTGGTGTAGTCTGTTTACAGCCTACCTTGTTAGCTTTTTACTTCTGGCGACTGCGTTTAGGCTTCAGAATGAATAAAAGTTGTGTTCATCTGTGATAATTATCTTGATGGACAAAACATGCGAGTGTCATAAACTTGTGTTGATCAGAGCTTGTTTTTGTAGCGATAATCCAAAAGCCTATGGGAAAATCCTATGATGTGAACTGCCGGTTGGCCTACAAAGTGACGGCAGGTTATGTGCACCGTGGCGTGTTTTGAAACCAGCGGAAATTGCAGGTTAATGTAGAACTGCTACTATTCAGGAAATTTTAATGTGTTGTTATATTATTAACATTTTTCCTAAATCAAGCTCAAATGGAGTTACAGGGTTTTTCATCAGTGAATGCCGGAGATTTAGGTTTTGTCCGTCATTAGAGCGGTCGCATCTGACGTAGTACGTTTTCTAAGGGTGTGAACCTACACTGGTCTCAAGGTTCGGTTCGATTACGATCATCATGTCATCGATTCAATCACAATGCATTGACGACGCACTGCATCCTCATGAATACAATTCTGTCAGTCAGTTACATGAACTGAACCTTTAATATGACCTGCTCAAAGGAAACACGCTTCTCGAATGTATCAAATAAAACTCAAGTCTGGGCACAGAAGACAACAGGAGCATTTAGAACAAATACACAAAACACTAAAAGCAACTTCAGGAGGGGGTCTGGGCCGCAAAACTAAAGTCCAAATGCATCTGGTTGTTGAAACCACATATGTAAATTTTACTCCTCGCAACAATGCAAAAAAAAATAAAATAAAAAGAGCTTTTGAGAGCGTGTTATGGGCTATATGTCCTGTTATAGTCTGATATGGCAGCGCTGCTGAAGCACGCATCGCCGCAGACGAGCAGCGAGGTATCTCTTCACCAAGCTAACGAAAGTAAAGTCGTAGGTGCTCAATATATTCATTAAAAGTGAAGAAACTGAGTGATCTCATCAGTGCTGTTGCCGCGCTCGCTCAATATTGCAGTCTTTGAATTTGAATTAGCTGATGATCAGTAAAATGCAGCTCATATCTGCTGTTTTCGGTGACGTGAACTCCATTAAATCTGCATATAGTGCGGGAACTGAAGATCGGATTTATACCCGTTTTGCGGAGATGCATTTATGTGCCCAAGTGTAAATGAAATCGATTTGATAAATCCGATGGCTTTGATTAACACACAGCGTGCATGTTCTCCAGGTCAGGTTGTTCATAAAAGCCGAAATGTACCTAGATGTCGGCTTTTAAAGTAGTTGGGGCAGTTTAATCTCGCGTCTCGCCTCCCTCTGCCATTGTGTGCTACCACGACAAAGCACATATGCGTCAGCACATTATAACCGGTTATGGTCTATTACTGAACTGATACCGAATCGTCCTCGTCTGCATCGAGATGCATCGAAGAAACGATTATTTGACACCCCTAACGTTTTCATCAACTTACAGGTCACAAAGGTTATTGTAGCTATGTTGGCGCTCAGTTTTTACTGTGTTTTAATATATTTGGCAAAAAGCTTCTGTCATAAAAGACGCAGTGTTACGCACAGGCTGTGAGCAAATACCAGACTTCTCTGCTCCTCAAACACATACAACATTAGCCTTTACACACATCGTGTTTTGAATAAAGAAACTCTGTTCTTATTCAAAGAACCAGTTTATTTACCCTTGCTTGGAGTGAACCAATTGAATTTTTTTTTCTTTTCGTTTTAAGCCCTGACTTTTCCTAATGTACCTAAAGCTATTTCAGGCCACTTACTGCAGAAAGAGGAACCACACAACCTACACAAACATGCAGGCTATTTGAAATAACACACAGTGTGTAGATTACGTGTGACTTCAGAAAGCAACTCTGCTTTTATAATACTACAAATGTAATCAGTAACCCAAGCAAAATACCACAACATGAAAACAATGGAACTCACTTCACATTTATATATTTTACGCATTTGGCAGACGCTTTTATCCAAAGCAACTTACATTGAATTTAAGGCATTTACATTTTATCAGTTCATGCATTCCTTGGGAATCGACCCATGAAGCCCATGGGAATCAACCTTGGCGTTGCTAGTGTCGTGCTCCTCTGTTTGAGCTACAGGAATGCTACTTTTATTTTACTTCAAGGCCACACATGTATAAAAAAAAGGTGGTTGCCAACTTAAGACAAAAGTATACATTGGTTTTTACGTGTACGCAAGGGTCAGCGAACAGTGCGTGTGACTTTATATGTGCAGGGCGCACAAACACAATGAATTTATTTTGCAGTAATCAGTTGTTCCACAAAGTAGCAGCACTGGCCCCAGCCGTTGTTTCACAAAATGAAACTGACAACGACGACAACGACAACATAATACCGTAGACTGCAACAACAACAGATGGCCGCATTGACAAGCGTTTGTGTGAGGGGGTTGTGAGAGCCCCGACTTTAGTTTAAAAGAGTACAAAAGACATTTTTATCAGTCATAGCTTCTGGAGAAAACTATCACAGACACTGGACAAAGATTAAACTTTCTAGGAGGGCATGTGTTTGCGCACACGCCATCAAACGGTATATAGGCTACGGGTTTAACTGTACGCATATGCTAGTGATTTCATTATATATAACTAATAAATTACATTAAAGGGGTGGTTGATTATGATTTCACTTTTGTAACTTTAGTTAGTCTGTATTGTTGCTGTTTGAGCATAAACAACATCTGCAAAGCTACGATGCTCAAAGTTCAAAGCAATGGGAGATTTTCTTTTACAGAAATCACTTTTTAAGGACTACAACAAACAGCTGATACTACAACGAGCTTCTTCATGGGTCAGTGACATCACTAACCCTAACATTAACAAAAACCCCGCCCCTGGGAACACGCAACAAAGGCCATGTTGAGAAGAGGAAGAGTTGTTGTAGTTGAGCACATTTGTGAGTCAGCTCAAGCTGTCACATCCATTTATTGCAATACAGTATGAACACAAATGCAATAGCATGCCATAAAAGCAAGATGACAACATAAGTTATAACCGTAATTAAACTAAACTATACATGTTCTCTCTTCATGCAGCAGATATTCTCTGGCTCTGTGTGTCTTACAACAGTTCCCACACAAGGGATTTATAGATTATCATGACAGAATATGCTAATCGATGACTTGAATTTATGGAGCTGATGTGGAGTTACTATCTTCATCAACTAATCATTCAGAAACGTCCTGCCTCATTCTACATGTTGTCACTTCTTGAGTCTCTCCATCATTGTCCGACTCTGGTTTGAACAGTTTCTGACATTTCCAGTGCGTGTCTGTGTGAGGTAATCGGAGCTGCTAACTCGAGCTCAAAGACAATTTTTGTGTAAGGATGCGTGGCTTGCGGTTATATCCGTGGGTCAGGTGGGTAAAGTAATAAAAAGTAACATTCCAAAAATTGTGGGGGAACGGGAGAGAAATCATTAATGTGTTGATTTTGATAAAGACGCAGAACTCTCATTTCTGTTTTCTGCTCATTTCAAGATCAGAGACTACAATGCGGGAGAGAGCGGCATCAGCACTGCTAATATAATTTAGTCTTGCTATTTTTAAATGATGACAACTGTGTTGAGCTTCAGGATGCGACGCTGAACATTTAAGCTTCATTTGCGGCAGTTTGCGCGTCAGCTGAAGAGATACAAGCAACTCGAAACACATACAACAAGAATGAGTTTGCACATGCATCACCGTCATTGCGATGTGTGTGTGAAATGTTTAATGGGACTTTATACATACACTTGATATCTCCGAAATAGACTTCATACACTGACTGGTGTAATTTAAATCTCACACTTTAATCATATTTATAGCTCCTAACTTAATAAAACAAGCTGTGTTACTATGATGAATGATTAGCTGATTAGAATGATTAGAAATGTAGTTTCGCCAAAGATGATTTTTTTAAGGCAACCTACTTCAGTGTAGCTAATATGTTACGATAGCATTGCGCTAGCATCTGAGAATTTGAATAATTGTAATGTGACGATAAGGTGCGGATATCTAAATCAGAGAAAATGATGTGCGGCTGGATGGTTTGTTTTTAACAGCGGATCCGGTAACGTTAGAGCTGATATGCCCATCTCTACTCTAGTTCCAAGTTTCCTTCCTGTCCAATATTTTTTGCTTCTTACAAAAGCCACACAGCCTTCAGAAGACAGCAAAGGCTTAAGTCATGCCTGAGCTGGAGCTGACACATGAAAGTTAAGTTGCACAACATCAATGCAATGTTTAGGCATTATTATTATTAGTAATATAAATAATAATAATATTATTATTTTGATTTATAGGTTGTAAGTTTAGTTTTAGGTTGAACTATGTTTACCTTTTTAAAGTAATTTGAAATTAATTTTTATATTTTTATTTATATATTTGTATTTTGAATATAATATGGCAATTGAATGCACTAAATTGGTTTAGTTTTCACAAATATTAATTTGTGCAAAGCATTTTCAGTAATAAAACTTTATTTTTCTAAAAAGAAAACAAATAAGTTGTTCATTTTAAGATACCGGTCTTATTTTCTCTTGTATATGTAGTATTGCTCTTTAATAAAGAAAAGTATTATCCGATTAATCGATGGAATAATCGATGGAATAATCGGTAGAGTACTCGATTACTAAAATAATCAATATCTGCAGCCCTAGTATCAGTGTTTATGACGTGTCTGCCTATAACGTAATCAATGAATGACAAATAACGGGTTATACTTTCAGGGTTAATACTGGGTCAAAAATGGCCCTGGATGGTGGTGGATGAACACGGTCATCCACACACAGTACAAAGTACCTTACCCAGCCCAGTACTGACAATACATCCAGAATAATTGCAAAGAAAAAGTGTGTAATATTAACTTTTTCTATTTATTCATTAAATAAAAGAACAGATTATAAAAAAGAAAGTGCTTAGAACTATTTTATACTTAAAAATGTGTAAATTTATATGTAAAAGTCACTGAGTATACTTAAAAATGTAAATTTATATGTAAAAAGTCACTGAGTGACTGATTTGAAAACAAAAAGCAACACATTACATTTTACATTTACACTTAATGCACAGATCATTTGACATATACAGTGTCAGATTGTTTTGTTCTGTCCATTGCCATGGTTATCAGATTCAATCGGGTTGTCAATCCAGAAACTTCAAAGATCGCTGCCATTACAATCACTGAAGCGGTCGCATACTTCAGTTCATCGTGAGGTACATAAAGCGGCGCTCTTGCGAAAACACTCGTTATAATCAATGAAGCCGTATGATGAATCTCTTACTGGCATTGTCTTTGTTCAATCAATCAATCAATCAAATCAATCAGTCGTTTATTTATAGAGCACATTTAAACAACCAAGGCTGACCAAAGTGCTTTACAAAGTATATATTAAAAAAAAAAGAATAAAATGGAAAAGAGCAAAAACAAATCAACAGTATACAAGGAAAATCCAGGATAAAGTAATAAGGGGTGTTAAAAGCCAGGGAAAATAAATACGTCTTGAGATAAAATTTAAAAGTAGTGAGCGATGGGGTATGCAAGTTGGGTTGAAAATGGACTAACCCAGCGGTTGGGTTAAAGGTTTGCTTAAAACAACCCAATTAGGTTTACGGTTTACATGCATCCAAGGTAAAAAAAAACTAAGTATACATTACAGCATCACCTTGTGATTGGTCAAGCACTCTGGTTCAGAATCAACCCTTTATTAAACTTTGCAGACCTTTTACATTCACAAACAGCTATATTGCACACTGCAAGGAAACATATTTTTAAATATTTAAAAAAAAAAAAAAAAATAGGGGCACTTTAAGCCAAATTAGGGATAATCTGAATCAAGACTGAAACAAGACTGAATAGAATCAAAGACAGAAAGAAAAAAAAAGTCAAGAGCTTTTATCAGTAAGAAATATTTATGGCTGGTAAATATTTAATTCACCGATTGGAAGGACAAACGGTTAATTTTGGACTCTGCCTGCAAGTTTCAGCAGAAAGACTGTGTGTGTGTGTGTGTGTGTGTTCTCCTCACTGTGTAACCACACTGTGTGTGTGTGTGTGTGTGTGTTCAGACAGAGATGTGTAAGAGATGCAGTGTGTTGTTGTGTGTTCTCCTCACTCTTAACCACACTCATCCTGTGCAGTTCAGACAGAGATATGTAAGAGATGCAGGTGTTGTTAAATAAGACACTGAAATTAATATCTTTAGTAACGTCAATTTCGTTGACTTCATTAATAATAATAATAATAATAATAATGTTTTATTTATATAGCCCCTTTCCCAAGCTCAAGGTCGCATTAACAGCAGACACTGGCAGACCACAGCATAAATGTTTTGTATATTTTTATAATTCTGGAGCTCTAAAAAAAACAAAACAAAAAAAATCTGAATTTAGACCTTCTTGATTTGGACCTTTTGCGAGCGACTGCTTGAGTATAACAGAAGAGACTTCTCCACAAAATTATAACTTCTTATAACCTATAATCATATTGTTACTACAAATGTCACTGTTCTGTTTTATGCATTTATTCAAACCGACAATTTAGATTTAGATTTATGGGACTAATGAGGCTCCATATTCATTTATGATGTTTTGTCTTCTATAGAGCTGCTTATATCATAATTGAAATAATCTTTACAGTTACTGAACTGACTTCAGCTGAACGACACTATGGTCTTCTGTAGAGCTGCCTTACAGCAGGACTGAATGGGTCTCATATTTCATCAGGTTAGCAGAACTGATTGTTATTTTCATGTTTATCAATGTGAAGCTGCTTTGCAACAATCTGTATTGTGTAAAGAGCTTTATAAATGTGACTTGACATGATATTTATGATAGTTCTGTGACTACAGTGATCTGACAGACACTACAGTTTTGTAGCTTTTAATAATTTGTGACTCACATGGCTCCATGAAGAACCTTTAACATTCATGGAACCTTTCCATTGGACAAAAGTTCTTTGATAAAAATGATTCTTTAGATTTTTAGAATGTTCTTCACACGGAGGGGAAAAAAAAGGTTCTTTTAAAGAAATGATCACGGAGAGGTTTGTGGAACCAAAAATAGTTATTTATGGCATCGCTGTGAAAACCCCCATTTACAACCTTTAATTTTAACTCCACCCACTGGAAATATTTGAAAAATGCTGGAAAAGTGGGCGGAGACAGAGGGGACGAGCCGAGGGCGTGACTGAGCAGGGGGCGTGCACCTGAGACCCGCAGTGACGGATTGATTGACTATGTGAAGGGTGTGGTGAGCTCGTGCCAGGGCGTGGTACTGAGCCGTTGGAAGGGCCAACATACGTCCAATAGGAAAATTCAGCTGCAGTAGCCGCCGTTCAACCGTAAGAGGGCAGCACTCAGATGCTTTTACACCATATATTGTAGAATTAAAACACTTTACACCCAAATGTCAAAACATTTACGTGAATCAAATGAACAGCACTAATAAAGCGGAGTCCACTCTGGCAGATCATTAACTAAAAAAAAATTATCTGCAAGATCATTGAAATGATCAATTGAAATGATTTTTTACCCTTTAGTTTAGGTTTAGTTACCATTTAAGAGTGAACAATTGCCAATGCAATCTAATATAGTGATTTTATGATTTAGGTTGTCCCTGGGGCTGAAAAACTAAATTTCATGATTTAAATATAAATCAAAATTGGAATTTCTTAAAGACATTATTTGAATTAAAGGTGCAGTGTGCGGCATCTAGCAATGAAGATATGAATTTCAACCGCCCAACCCTCCATTTTGAAGCACGGTGGCCAGCACAGGACAAAGATGTGGTCGTCTGAGACAGCAGAGAGTGACTAGTGCTCTGTAGAGAAGTTTGTCCGTTTAAGGATACCGTAGAAACATGGCGGCGCAAAATGGCCACTTCACTGTAAGGAGACCCGCGGCGTATGTAGATAGAAATGGCTCATTCTAAGGTAATAAAAACATAACGGTTCATTATGTAAGGTCTTTATACACCACTGAAAACATATTTATGTGTATTATATTGCACAGGAAGTGGCGGAGTCACTCGTGAGAGGCAGATCTTTAACGGCGGGTCCTTGTGCTAATCACAGTGTGTCGTTCAGGAAATCCAAACATTCACCTATCATCCTATAGACGTATTGCAGATGAGCAAACACTCCGCATTTACATCTGCAAGAAGTATTTTTTTAGACATCAAATAGATGTCTCCGAGATGTACTTGTCCATCACTTCCAGAGGTAGTTAAAAACACATTCGACCGGATTGCTTTTGTAATGTAAACGCTCATGTGGTCGAATGTGTTCAAACAGACACAAAAGACCGTCTCCTCTCCGCCTACTGACCTAATGCGTGAACATTACGGGACACGCGCACTAGCCAGACGGGATTTAAACTTTGACTGGAGACCCGAGTTTGGTTTGAAGATGAAAAACGTCCCAAGCTCAATATTCTCTCCCCATTCCTGATGTCTAACACACACTCACAGCGTTCGGCTGGTCTTGTGTCTGTCAGAGGAGAAACTAAAGCTGATGCTCTCCGTGTGCTTTCCTGTCGTCTCCGTTCACGTTCATATGTAAATTGCGTGAGCTTATTTCGTCCATTAGATCTAAAGATCTGAAAAAGTCCATACATTTAACACCCATATACCCTCCCCTCAAAGAAATCAGGACAGAAGTGGTTGAAAGTGGACAAAAGAGACTTTAAGAGATTATAATATCAGGTGTAAACGGGGCCACAAAAATGAACAAACTCAGCATATAGGCTATGTGTCTCATAGAAAAGGGAATATATATATATATATATATATATATATATATATATATAGAAAGCTTGATTATGTCACTCTGATTATGCAATTCATTTCTCACTACAGGCGCCGCGTCCCACTGGAAATGGCGAGTCAGCATTGTCTCAGAAACCACCATCTTATTAATAAATATGTCTCCTAGATATTTTTTGACATTCATAATCATTACTTTTGTGGCAAGCTTTACACTTTAGGCGGTGTTGGGTTGATTTCAACTGGATTACATAATCAGATTCCAAGTACTTGTAATTCAGAATCAGAAAGGGCTTTATTGCCAACTAATCGTGCTTACACATACAGGGAATGAGTCTTGACAGAAGCTTCCAGTGCAGACAGAATGACAGCGACAAGACTGATAATAAAAACAAAACAAGTGAACAAAAAGAAATGTATAAAAATACACAATACACAAAATAGACTACATGTATGTACAGGAATGTAATAGCGTACAATGCATGGGGATGTGAATAAGAGGTATGGTTTTCTCAATAAATATGAGTATAGTGTTTATAGTGTATATGTTTGTTGGCCATGAGGAATGACACCTCTCTTGTGTCTGGCCGTTCTGGTGCTGTCCTGGATGTGAGGGGTCCAGAGTGATTTTGCCAGCTCTTTTCCTCACTCTGGATGAGCACAGTTCTTGGAGAGTGGGGAGGGGTGTACAGATGATTCCCCCAACAGTCCGGACTATCCGCTGTAGTCTTCTAATTACATTATAATACATTTTAAAAAATACTCAGACTACAGGTACTTTTTTTATTGATTACATGATTACATGTTATTCTCACAATGGCAGTAAATTATTCATAATTCACTGATTGTCGAAATACTATTGGGCGGGATCACACAGACCAGAACAAAAACAGACATTTCAAAGTAGAATAACTGGCTGTAGCATTGTTTTCAGGAGAAACAAGCATGTGAACTCAGCAAGTTTCCTAAATATCTGCTATTTTTATGCTTTTGTACAGTCACATTACATACAGCGCCTTTAAGTCCACGGTTCTCTGATGACATGCAGGTAAACATACAATATTTAATCTTTTTAGCAAGTGTTTCACTTTAGTGAAGTTTTTATTTTTTATTTTAAATTTGCATGATTTAGTTACTTGAACCCCAGTCTGGGAAACCCTAATGTCAAATTTTATGCAATTCATGTGGATAACAAAGAATGCAACAGATTTTCTTTCTCTTTGTATTTTTATATCAATATGGTACAGTATTCAAATCAATGTGATAAATGAGTTAGGTCTAAAGTAATCTAAAAGTAATCTGAAAGTAATCCGATTTTATTACCTTAAATATGTAATGTAATGGATTACACGTTAACAGCTAAAATGTGTCATGTAATTTGGAATCAGAAACTGACTACAATTTGTAAGTAATCTATCCATCTCTGAGAATATATAGGGTATATTACGCCCATTTACATTAAAGGCTCATTATGGTTTAGTACCCCCCCTCCCAATTTAATACATTTTATTTAATTCAATTAATAAAAACGTGCGATTAGTGAACTAAATTCTTAAATGAACGACTATTAGTCAACTGAAAACGCTTTAGTCGGGGGCCGGCCTACTTGCAACATAACTTAAATTGTTGTATTAGAATATGCATGGTCTTAAATTCAACAAATATCAATTTTATCTTAAATTCATGTGGGCGTCACGCTCAACGCAGCTGCACAGCAAATGAACCTGAGAACCAAGTTATAGATTCATAAATTCCTAAATACAAAGTCCTAACGTCGATTACTTTCTTGTACCAGTACTTTCAAAACCCGCTTCTTGCTCTTATTTTATTTTTCCAGCAATGTAACTTCACTGCGATCAGGAGAATATCACAAATCCTGATCAGCTTACTTCAAACTCTCATCTAAACCTTTATCTTGCAAAAGATAAAAAATAAAACAGCCCGAAAAGAGCCAAACAAACCGCTCCACTGATGTGCGGGGTTTTACCAAATCAAACTTACTGAACCGGCTATGGCTTACCTCCTTTTTTAGCAAACTCCCAAGATTATGGGGAAAAGGTGTTGTTTTGGTACATATTTGGATATTAGGAACCCAGATTAGTTTTTTCCATTCCCAAAACCAGCCAGTGATCTCAAAAAAAGCAAGCGTTGGATCAGACTCTGCAGTAGACCGCATGAACAACTAGACTGGACTAAATAATTGCCCAAAAGCAAAATATATCCATTTTGCACAAAGAGAAATCAGTCTGGGGTGGATGTTTTTAGAAAGGTGCACACTTGCTGAAATATACTATTAGCTGAAATGGCACTTGTTCTTTATGACACTAACCATCATTCAAGGCATCAGTTTATTTGAAGAAAAACACAAAAAACTAAACAAAACATTTGGATTCAGTTTGGATCTGAAGAAAGCATCTTGCAAATTTTCTCTTGTAAATTCAAGTTTCTCATCTTTTACAGGTATTTTTAATGTTACAGCAGAACCAGGGTTACAGGGTTCTTTTGCATGATGATAAACTGCATTTGTGGTCTTTTATTCCAAATCAATGTGCGAGCAGACTCACAGCATCATTTTGTTTGACGGACATAGATTAACCACCCTTAAAAAGTACTGAGCGCAATTAAGAAATCTCCGTTGTTACGTCAATTAAAAATGTCCTTAATGAGGCCAATAAAGAAACTAGTCAAACTTAAGTTAAATCAAGGATCAGCGATATATAAAAAAAAAAAAACTAAAAAATTATACATATATATATATATATATATATATATATATACACATACACACATATACATATACATACACACACGACAACTGCTCTCTCTGGCTCAGAGGCAACACAAACACAGTGGTGGATAAAGTACCTGAAAGCCATACTAGATTAAAAGTAAAGATATCTTACCAGAAAATGACTTTGGTAGAAGTTAAAGTCTCTGTTTATGAAAAGTATTTTTTTGTACTGAAAGTCAAAGTACAAGTAAATGTAAAATACAAAAGGAGCAAAAAATATATATATAAAAAAAAATAGTTCCATGCACAGTTTGAGCAGCAAGATTGTGTTCGGTTATAACTCTCTCCAATTAGTTTTCTTAAAAATAAAACATAAAAAATAAATAAATTATATATTTTAATCTAGTATGGCTTTCAGGTACTTTATCCACCACTGTGTTTGTGTTGCCTCTGAGCCAGAGAGAGCAGTTGTCGTGTGTGTGTGTGTATGTGTATATTATATATATATATAAATAAAATAAAACAAAACATGGCAAAATGTTTATTGTAACGTTTTAAATATTTAAAAAATTAATATATTATTTATACCTTGATCATTCATGTTAATTCATAGTACATTAATGTTAAAGAGAGAGACAACTTTAAATTTTAAAATGTATACGTAAAAGTTGAAATGAACAATGCTTTTATTAACGTAACAAATGGACTCTTTTTGTACAGTTACCATGTCATAAATCCAAACATCCATGCTTAAAAATGGCCATCTTCACACATAAAAGTCATTGCACTGAAATCAGACACATATGTATATTATTAGGTGTATAATTTCACAAGTTATTTGCTTCTATTTTAGAATACTTGATGATCATCTAATCAGAATAAGTATAATAACTGAAATCGAATGCATTTCTGATTTGTTAATATGTATCTGTCGGCTGCATGATGAGGATACGGTTTAAATATGCAACATTGCTGGTTAACGAATGCATAAAAGCGGACAAATGGATTAAAAACGAATGTGAATAGATGGTAACAATCGTGGCATTAAACAGCTGGGTCAGATTTGCGTGTGTTTTAACCGCTTGAGGTGCTACTAATGTTCCTTTCCGCCTCGACGGCAAACACACTGCTGTTCTCCACTAATGGAGCATTTAGTCAACAAACCAATTACTTTATAGTGATATGAAAACATGTACCGTAGTGTATAACATACCGTCTATGTTTTAAATCCGCTTTTGAAGTGTCCCCTCTGTGCAGCGCGCAGCCTCACGTCACGTGTCAAAACAAACTCCGCGAGGCGTCGATGAGTTGTTATTTGGCCTCTAGAGGCCGCTCTCGTGCTGTATAATGACAGCAGACCCTTCACAGACGCTCCAACAACGGACGCAACCAAGAAAATTAAAATCAACCGCGGTTGTGCGAGCACTTGTTCGCACATATTGCTTGCAGTCTGTGTTCTTCCGACTTTATTTTGAAGTAACGAAAATGCTTGGGGGAAATGCAAAGTATTAATACTTTGTTACATTACACCACTGGATCTGAATGTCTGCTGTGATCGTGCTAGTCAACGGTTAGATAGACAGGCAAAATATGCACTACCACATGATTGTTTAATACACAAACACATACCAGTGTGGGTATCTCCTGGTCAGGCTGAAAGGTCTTTACAATTGGTGGTGAAAGCTGCCTGTTTTGATGTGGGGTAACTTTAGGGGTTAGTTTCGTAGCATTGCGTAGCTTTCGGCACAGCCGTCACGACCCCATCTCCCTAAATCAGGATGACTTTTAGACTTTGACTAACGTTTAAACTCAAGTATACTTCTTTGGGTCAAGTCTAAAACCACTAAAGACTACTTTCTGACCAAAATTCACATACATTTTGAGTCAGTTCCTCTTTAAAGATGTTTCCCGATAAACTCTACTCATCAGAATTTACAAGAACAGAGTACTTCCACATCACCCAAAATATGACCTGAGCGGGGCCAGATATTAGTGTCCATATTTGCGCCATCTGTTTCTTTTTATATGATAGAGTTGGATAGTACAAACACAACAGTCCTGCGGAGGAAGCTGCTCTCTAAGGCACACACACACACACACACACACACACACACACACACACACACACACACACAGGACAAAGGCAGTTGGCCTGAGATAGGAGCTCAGGCTGGGTGCAAGAGAACCGCTTGACAATTCCAAACAGGGCAGCAGGAAACACAAGACTGCACGGCACAACCAAGAGTCTTCCTGTCTCACAAACACACAACAGAAAGAGCAGAGAGCCGCACACACACACACTTACACCTTAAGAGACTTCTGCCATGAGAACATCCAAAAACAATCCGTCAAAACATCACATTTGAAACTCACAGGGGCTCCTCGAAATGGGATTCATTGGAACAGTTTGTCCTAAAAACGCAACATTAACTTGTTACAGGACAAAACGCACAGTGAGCTTGATTGTGTGATAATGGAGCATGAACTCTTGGTCAGAGGGTGAATTAGGTTGCGAGTTGTGGGAAAGTTTTGGTGTGGATCCAGCCTGGCTTACAAACCAACCGAAACATTCGTAACTGAGCTTATCTGACTGGCTGATAAAAAGCAACGCACTCATATATTCTGCTTTATTTTGTCTGATTATTAATCACTTGAACATAAAAGACCCAACCAAGCACATCGTGCCTGACATCTGAACTGGATATGCAAGTTCGTCACCTCCACGCAGTTTGTTACGCCTATGACTTATACATTCATAATCGACAAAATAGAATAAGCTCTAAATGGCTTCAAGTGATCCATAGAGATAAACAGCATTCCAGAACAGCTCTTCTTTCAATGCCAACTGGCAAATTAAGAGCTTTCTAAGACCTGCAACCGGAAAACGACGCTGTGGGTGAAACAAGTCTGAGAAGATACAGAATATGTACAGAGTGTTTAAGATTACTTTTAGGATAATAATTCCAATAGGTGTGTAATGGTACATGCATGCCTTTCGGTTACGAATACAGAGTTGTAGCCCATTAACTCTTTCCCGGCCAAACACAGAATTTTCCGGGTTTCCGTGTTTTCACTGTTATACGCTGGGGGGGAAGGGGGTGCTATTACGCATCCTCTGAATGAGTACAGAATCTCCTGATCAAAACACAGACGAAGAAGACGCAAAAAAAAACAAGCGATCGTATGTAAGCAGATGCATATGTAATATAAAGCGATCATCAAACATTAAACATCATATAAATCAAAACTGCCTTGTGTTACAGAATCAAATATGGACCCAGGGCGAGCTACAGCAGCATTAGGGGTGTTGATGGACTCAATCTACTCCTCTGTTTGATCATCGTTCTGAATCTGATCTGGATACTTTGAAAGCTGTGCGGACACGACTGCGTGCGAGACACCTCTGGACGCGGAAACTGAAGTATACCCGGGGCTTTACTTGCAATAAGCTCCGTGTTACTTTCTATAAGTAACAGTCTCATCTCTCAAATTCTGGCCATTTTATCATGAAATTCAAACAGTAAATGCCGTTTTTGACGCTCTTTAATGTGGTGTGACAGATTGCTGTAGCGCCTCAGTTAGGGAAACATGAATGAACATCAGAAGGTATGCTGAATGATACAGTACAACTTACTGGAACGTATCATATCTCGTGTAATCGCTCAGTGTTTCAACCGCAGAAAGATGCCACTAAAATGGCTTGTAAACAATATGTCACGTAGCATTTTCCTCAGACAAGTCATTCAGCGTCCACAGCTTGTTCGTTCGCCTTTCGTTAAATATATGCACTATATTAGCCTCTATATTCATTATATTTAAATTCTTAATTATTTAATGTTTATTTATTATAAATTTTAGCAGCAAGGTCACCCCCTCCTTTTCGAAAGCACATAGAGAAGCTACAGTGGCCGGCACAGGACAAAGATGACATCGTCTGAGACAGCAGAGAGTGATTAGAGCTCTGTAGAGAAGTTTGTCCATTTAGGGCTACCGTAGAAACATGGCGGCACAAAATGGTGACTTCACTGTAAAGGGACCCGCGGTGTGTGTAGATAGAAATGGCTCATTCTAAGGTAATAAACACACAATGGTTCATTATGTAAGGGTTTTATACTCCACTGAAAACATGCAATACAATATATATAATGATTTCTGTCAACAGATCCTCTTAAATATGCAACTTTAAATCAAGTTATGACAGCCAATGTGTAAATTAATATATTTTAACAGTGAATTGGAGTAGAAACATAATTTTATAATTAGATTTAGAAGCAAAAACTACCTTGTATGAAATGTATGATTTTATGCGAGTGTTGATTATTGTTATCTAAAAATGAATAGCAACTGAATTGAATAGTTTGGGCTCTGTTGTTAATTGTAACCTTTAATATTAAAGTAAAGCTCCCTATGTAGTTTGCAGCATTAGCGGAGATAGTTTTTTTTTTTTTATCCTTAAGAAAAATTTATTATAATTGAATTTATTTAAAGACAGAGACACAATTTGTTCAGTAAACCAGTTTATAATAATATAATAATAATAATAATAATAATAATAATAATAATAATAATATAATAATAAAAAGCAATTTCATGCTTAGTTTTCGCCCTCCTGTTGTACTGAACAGTGACTTCAGGTACGTACCGAACCGTCATGTTTGTGTACCATTACACCCCTAACTTCCAAAAATAAGTTGGGAGTCACCTTTGAAAAACAAGTTATTAAAGCCACAATATGTAATTTTTCACCACTAGATGTCGCTTATTCAAAACAAAGGTGTAGTTTAATGCCGCCTTCATTTCGCAGAGCTTTTATTCTGCCTCAGACGAGCGCTTCTGCTTCTTCCGCTCATGCGTATGTGAGGTAACGCAGCGCTGTTTATCATATTACACACATTTGAGTGTGTTGAATGTTATGTTATAATGCTACTCTGTGCGTTCACTCGACGGCTATGAGACACTTGTTCACACTGCAGTGAGCAAGATCATATTAGACATGGTAAAACATGGTACTCGCGGTAAATCAAGAAAACCAGATTTAAACAATAAGACTAACTGTGTTGAGCTGGACCTGTCTAACAAAGCACATCATATATTAAAGCATCTTTGATGTTTCCATGGTTTCTGCAAAATAAAAACAGAAATCGAGGGTCACGCGGGTATGATGTCACTGATAGGTGACGCACGGTCCGTGTCCTGGTTAAAATTGCTGATTTCTCTGGATTTAAACATTCTTGGAAACATTTAGGATAATGTAAGCACACAAGTCAGCAACATATATAGCATTGTTCTAGTGTTTTTTTGGATACATTTTAAATCCAAAAATCTTACATATTGTGCCTTTAATATAAAGCAATCAAATTGGCCACAAAGGTTACCAAAACTAGTAGTGATTAACTGGTGTCTGGAAAAAAATCATTTTTCCCCAATTAAAAATTACCATGCATACAGCCGGACCTCCCATCTTATTTAACATCAAAAAATATATGACCAAAAGAGAAATATGAATTTCAGGATTTGGCCAAAAACCAGTGGCATTAAATTAGAGGGTACAGGTAGACATATTATCAGTTGGGACGGACCTAGCATGACCAAAATACGACGAACACGACTGGTTTAGTTCATAACCTGAGAACACGACACCCTGAACTTCACTACTTTTGACCAATGAATTTATGATTAATGGAGAAGGAATTTCTTTTTTAAATACCTTTGTGGAGACTTCACTCACTGCAAGTGATTTCAAAACAAATATTTTAAAGCAAAGCGTAACTAACAAAACCATGAATTTCCAAAAAATGCTACTTTTTCAGAGCTGGAAGTCACAATTTTTAAAACACTTCCAGGTTTTCCCACGACCGTAGGAACGCTGGTCCGTCTTTAGCCTGATCTCAATACGTTTGAGCACCAAATTTCCTGTGACGATGAAAGTTCTGACCAAGAAGGTGAGCATATGCTTCATAACACACACAATTAAAGTAAATTAAATCCATCCACGCCTAAATATGGATTACTTCAACAATCTCGCATACCACACATGTGATCCTTACACACAGTGGCCCTACTTAACATCGGATTTAAGACAGTCACATAGCGCACGCAATCACACCACGGTGAGGCTCACTGGGTGTTTTTTTCTCTGTTTAGTGTGGCTGGTGCATCCGGAGCAAAGCGCAGCTGTGTGTAAGACATCCCGCCGCAGGAAAACAGCAGCGCAGATGGGCCTGCCCTGCAATCAGAGCCGAGACGAGCAGCGCACTACTGTTAAATGTGTTCGCGCACAGGCCAGAACAAAAGCATAACGACTTCAGTCCACCAAACGAAAACCAAGAGGCAGAGCCGAAGACGCATCTCCAGGCTGTCAGAACCCAAACTGTACTTGACGCAAAGGTCAAAATAAGCACCTATACAGAAATCATAACGTGTGCCAGTCAAAATCCCTGTCATTTTCCACCAGGAAAACTCTAAATAGACTGCTGAATAAGCAAATGAAGATTGCCTTGACATGAAGGAAACGTCGGTAATTCATGTAGTCATTATGTTTCATTAAATACGGCATCAACCACTTTAAAGGGAAACAGTATTCGGTATAAATAGCTAATGACTGTGGGGACCAAAACTATGGTTATGAAACATGCAAATGCCACACCAAGTAGCCTTTTCTGAACCCATAATGCCGAGCACTGATTTATGGAGCGCCGAGTTAAACACCACGCCAGGAACAAGGCGTAACTTACTTTCGCCTTCGATTTTATCCGTTCCTCTGGTCCAGATGATCTGTCTGGTCTCAAGCTTGACTTGAAACGTCCTTCTCTCGGGTCTTTGAGACTTTTTGGAGTAAAAGAGCGTCAGTACGGTGCCCAGCTCCAGGTCCCGGTAGAGATTATTCACCTCGGTGTCGCTCAGCGTCCAGGGTACAGGTCCATTGGAGGAGAAACCCGCGGTCGCAGCCATTTCCCCTGTTTGTTCTTCAGTTCCTTTCAGAATAATTCACAGCCTCCCAGGCCTGAGGAGGACACCTACCAAAATAAGGAAGAAAATGTTAATTATGGCATAGCAGCAGCAACAGTATATACATCGGTTATGAAACACACACACACACACACACACACACACACACACACACACACACACACACAGGCCTGCTGTGTGATACATCCACATGTGTCCATTTGAGTTGGGACACACTAACGTTAGCCTTTCTGGTGGATATATAGACATACATTATAGACTATAGAAATAGTCACAGCTGAATCAGTGCATAAAAGTGCATGCACTATTATTATTGATTTATTATTATAACATATGCATGAACAGCAAAACATTAGCCCTCAAATGTATACCCCAACCTTAAGTGTAGTATGTTTTTAGATTCGAGAGAATGGGTTGATGTGACACCATTTAGTTAGCCTAAATAAAACCATTTTAATACTGAAGCAGCCGATACAAACAAACAAAACAAAAATCACTGATTCTCTATTATTAGTCATATCAAAAACTGTACATTCTTAAGTTGTTTTAATATAGAAATCAGATCGGAGCATCTATACTGCTTCTAATAAAGAAGAAGAAGAAGAAGATGATGATGATGATAATAATAACAGGTTTGTTTTGTCCTACCGTGTATGGATGCGGCTGGCTCTCTGGCACTCGAGAAAAGCAGAAACACAACGTCCAGTCTGTCCGCAATCTCAGCTGCGCTCATGTCGTCCTCTGCTCGAGATCAGACGCGAGTTTGACGGACCTGAGCGGCGGCCGCGGCGGTGTGATCGAGCCGAGTGTGAGATCTGCTCTCCGCCATGAGTTGATGTGCGAGTCGAGAGCCCTTCCCCCATCAGCCGATCCCTACAGCTCACCGAGAGCGCACGGCCTCTTAAAGACACAGCGCCGCACTTTCACCGCCGGTGCGCGAGCACTAGCGCGCTGATGCCTACTGCGCAGTGTGCACTGTGTGCTGCCTACTACTCTTAAAGTGCCTACTGCGCAGTGTGCACTGTGTGCTGCCTACTACTCTTAAAGTGCCTACTGCGCAGTGTGCACTGTGTGCTGCCTACTACTCTTAAAGTGCCTACTGCGCAGTGTGCACTGTGTGCTGCCTACTACTCTTAAAGTGCCTACTGCGCAGTGTGCACTGTGTGCTGCCTACTACTCTTAAAGTGCCTACTGCGCAGTGTGCACTGTGTGCTGCCTACTACTCTTAAAGTGCCTACTGCGCAGTGTGCACTGTGTGCTGCCTATTACTCTTAAAGTGCCTACTGCGCAGTGTGCACTGTGTGCTGCCTATTACTCTTAAAGTGCCTACTGCGCAGTGTGCACTGTGTGCTGCCTACTACTCTTAAAGTGCCTACTGCGCAGTGTGTTTATAATTGCAGGTACATTTGGTGGCAATAGTAGTATGTTTTCTGCTTTTTTCAGATGATAAAATTATATTTTTTATGATTTGTTACTCATTGTAATGAATCACAAGATGTTACAGGCCATAACAATATCATATTTTCTGTAGAAAGTGTCTTATATAGCTGAAAATCATGATTTCTTGTCTGAATTAGTCAGTGTCAATGTATCGTGTAAAAAAATATTACTTTTGGTAATATTTCATTTATAAAAGCCCACAATAGTCATTTTCCTAATTCTACAACATTAAATTCTTGAATATAACTTTCATCTTATAAAAATGTGTGCCTATAAATCTTTGTGTCAATTCTGTCACCGTCCCATACTTTGCCTTTAAATTGGTGGTCTCCCACATCTATGTAAGACACAGGAAATGATGTCACTTTCCTCACTGATAAGATCTAAAGCGCTGAACAGTGTGTGTGCTCTCTCTGAGAAGATATTCTACGCTAAAAAGTTCTTACAAGTTCTTAGTTATTTTGTAAAATGCCAAAATTGTTACCGTTTATTGGAAAACAGAATTGATCACTGACCACACAGTGGGTTGTTTAAAGTCATTTAAAATCATGAATCGTTTTAATCATGATTTCAATAGTGTCATGTGCGCTTAGTAGAAATTACTTTTCATTAAAAGTAAAAAAAAATGTAAATAAAAAAAAAAATCAATAAGATACTGGAAAGAATTTCTGTTAGTGAACAGTTTTTTCCCCCTTAACTTTTTGAAATGCAAAATGTATCTCCAATTCAAAGCCAGAGGGCGCTCTCTCGCAGAAAGTCCAAATGGACTCATAGAAGTAATAAATTAGGACAGGAAATTGACCGTGTTCCCCTCTGTCCCAAACACACATCCACATAACATGCTGTATATAGGTAGTTTACATGATAAAAGTAACCTTAAAGCTAAGATATGCCTCTAGTTTTAATCATTTAAACGGGCCTTTGAAGTTGGAGCAAAAACGGGCAGTGAGGTGTTTTCATGTATTTTATTTTTTCACAGCGCTGGATGTCATATGATGATTGTGAAACACACGGAACACTTCACTACATGATTTCATGGTGAAATGTGTTATTTTTCATGTTAATCAGGTTAATTTTGATCAAGAACAATCCACTGTGGCTTTAATTCAGCATGAGCAGTGCGGCAAAAATAGACGGTGCGGAAACGATCGCGGCACTGCCGCTTCTGCTCTGCTCCTGTGTGCGGTGTGAATGCTCTGATCTGTTAAGACGGGTGCCAGAAAAAATACACGCTGCTTACGCTCTGCTAACGCGTGCAGTGTGAAACCGGCCTTATACTGACAGGCATCCAGCTATCACTGTAGCTGAATAAAAAGCAGAAACATTTTCACTGATGAAACGTGAAGACAATAAACACACGACTGCCAACGCAACATTCCCCGCTGGCTCAAAAGCACGCCCATAGCGGTACACTTCAGGAAGGCCCATCAACGTACAATTGAGGAGAGCATCGCAACACCACACTTCAGTCGTGCCGCAAAAGTGGATCTATACGGTCAGTGGGGAATGTTGTATTTTATGCCCGCGAGAGACTTCTCCCAGTCTCCATGTGCTCTACTTCTATTGGATAGTTGCGTTCAACGGATTCATTTGCATAAAGATGGGCACGGGCCAGCTTTTTTGACGCGCAGCATTGTTTCAAATGCAGCGCCGCCTTCATGGGATGCGTTGTGGGCGTGTTAAAGTCGCTTGACGTCACCCATAGGAATAAAGTGGAGTGTGGTGCGAGTACAAGTGGGTCCGCACCTTGAGACAGGTCGCGGCCACGCAGCTGTGACCGGTCACAAACATGGCGGCGACGAAGTACAGTGACGTCACATGGTCCGCATAAATTGAATGGTTCTGCACAAAATTTTTTTTTTTTTTTTTGTCAATGAGAATAAATACATTTGCTAATTGAATGGCTAATCTAAATTGCTAATTTAGAAATATATAAATATTATTTCAAAGTGGAGTTCAGAAAACATGATTGGGGACGTGGGAATTTGTCAAGTTCTTCATTTTGATTAACATTTTATATGCAGTATTATTTCAGGGGGTCATAAAATCCACCAGATTAAACATATTTAAGTCTAAGCAGCGATCATTTCTGATGTTTATGGTTTATGTTCTGCCTAGGGTTAGGGTGCTAACTTGAACATTTCAGTTGGCTGGTGAGTTCATTTAAAACCCATGTGAAATTGCTTCGTTTCACTTGGTCAATAGATTTCCTGATGTCTGATTCTGAAACTCTTTTAAAACCATAACCTTAATTTTCTTTTTTCCTTTTTTTAGTTTTCTCACAGAACAACATGTTCTGCAAATCAAAACTGGTGTGCAGCAGAATGTCACAGACACATGCAACTGCACAATGCCCTCATAGGAAGAGGTTATAAACCAAAGCCGCAGGTGCAGATCGCATTCACTGCCTTCAGAGCGCAAGACACGAACGATGTGACCTGGAAACCTCTATTCGGGTTTACAGTGCTGAATAAATGACGGTTTCAACAAGAAAAACCCTCTGGAGCTGAAGTTATTCTGCAGCTATATATAAATCTGTCCTTTTTGCCACATATTCCTCAAATATAACCTCTTTGAGCGTTTTTTTGTCTTCAGTTCAATTTCTTGCATTTAAGACCCAATTTCAGTTCAGTTCTGGCTTTACATGTTCATTTTCGCTGTCATAAATGGTGACGATACTGTAAACAATGCCTATATGCATCAACGGACTTATAAATCAATCTTAAACTAAACTTGGTTCATCTTAAGAGTTGATATACGAATACGCTGTCAATAATTACACTGGATGACCTTCACAAAAGGACTGTGCAAACCAATGTCTTACTAATGCAAAGCTAAATCAACATTCAAGCTTACATTGTTTTACTGCCCAATAAATTAGAGAATAATGAGGATGTGTTTTATGGTGTGATTAATCTTGCATATAACGTTTACAAAAACACCTGACCTCTACCCAGATAGCCTACTATGGCACATATGGCTCAGCTCTGGCAGTGGCAAAGGTCATATCGACCGTATCTGGACCACAAACATCAAGCCGGTTTTAATGTGAGTTGTGGCTTGCTGTGTGTAGCTCAGGTGTGGCCAATGTGACCGTTGCTGCTGCCAGAACTGAGCCATATGTGCCATAGTTGGCCTATTAAATTAACCGCATTTGGCGGGCGTTATGTCAAGCCTTGTATAGGACATATGCACATTATGTCCCAATGTTTTGTTGGTTCCCCTTTTGCTGCCAAATCAGCCCTGACCCGTCGAGGCATGGACTCCACTAGGTGTGCTGTGGTATCTGGCACTAAGATGTTAGCAGCAGATCCTTTAAGTCCTGTAAGTTGTGAGGTGGGGCCTCCATGGATCGGACTTGTTTGTTCAGATCATCCCACAGATGCTCGATTGGATTGAGATCTGGGGAATTTGGGGAACCTCAAACTCGTTGTTGTGCTCCTCAAACCATTCCTGAACCATTTTTGCTTTGTGTCAGGACGCATTATCCTAATGAAAGAGCCACAGCCACCAGGGAATACCGTTTCCATGAAAGGGTGTACATGGTCTGCAACAATGCTTAGGTAGGTGGTACGTGTCAAAGTAACATCCACATGGATGGCAGGACCCAAGGTTTCCCAGCAGAACATTGCCCAAAGCATCACACTGCCTCCGCCGGCTTGCCTTCTTCCCATAGTGCATCCTAGCCCCTGTCTCCAGTTCACCACTGTTCCTTCCTTGGAGCACTTTTGATAGATCCTGACCACTGCAGACCGGGAACACCCCACAAGAGCTGCAGTTTTGGAGATGCTCTGACCCAGTCGTCTAGCCATCACAATTTGGCCCTTGTCAAACTCACTCAAATCCATGTTTGCTCATTTTTCCTGCTTCTAACACATCAACTTTGAGGGCAAAATGTTCACTTGCTGCCTAATATATCCCACCCACTAACAGGAGCCGTGATGAAGAGATGACCAGTGTTATTCACTTCACCTGTTGTTCACCTAATGTTGTCTGATTGGCGTATATAACAAGCATTCGTTTTGTCGATGAATGATCCAAACAGTTGCTCACCTGTCTAATAAAACACATCATATATTAAAGCGTCTTTGTGTGTCTGTGGTGGAAATCGAGGGTAACGCGGGTATGATGTCATTGATAGGCGATGCACGGTCCATGTCCTGGTTAAAATGGCTTGTTTCTCTGGATTTAAGCATTTTTGGAAACATTTGGGATAATGCGCAAGTCAACAACATATAAAACATTGTTCTAGTGGTTTTTGGATATTTTAATCCAAAAATCTTACATATTGTCGCTTTAAAAAGACTGCTTCTCATATTTATGATCTTGAAAACTGTAAGCAGGGCTTTACAAGACTTTTTATTACCAAAAAACAGATTTCTATAAACACAGACATACATTTCTCCATTGACAGTGCATATCATGGGCTTTTTCTGTATAATTTATGGAATAAAAAAGCTTTATATATTTTATATAAGCTTAATATATTTAGTGCTGTGCAACAATAAATACTTTTACTTCCATGAGAATACCACAGAAATGAAATGACATAATAAAAATCACGGACAATGCTAATCAGGATACACAGGAATAATCACTGCAATGAAAAGCGACATTCTTTTGATCTTCTTTACACACATTCAAAAACAAAATGTACATCCCTGATTGAAATATTAAAACTAAATTCAAAACAACAAAGACATTCACATTTGGTTGCATTGCCTCATCATGACATTCACGTTCTGATTGTTTTTCTTTATATATGCCAGCTAAAACATCTATTTACATGATTTTTTATTATGCATTTCTTATTTCACTTATCTATTAAAATATACAATTCACCAATATATCTGAAGGCTAAAACCAAAGGATGCTAAAACTGAATGCATGGTGTGAAACTTTGGCAGCCTTTCTTGAGTAAAGACGTGGTGTTCAGCAGGGCTCAATATTAGGCCCCCTTTTGTTTTCAAATAATAACAATAACACCCACTGAACTAATGTGCGGCCTATCGGCTTGTGTTTTACTTTAACTTCATCTATCCGTAACTGATCAAATCACAATCAAAAAGCTGATTCAGTCATGATAAACATAAACAATTCATCGAAACAGCAACAATATAAAATAAACTCTAAAACTCAAAGTCCTCATCTGCCATGTCGATGGCCCAGGCAAACTTTTCTCGCTGTGTTTTGTTGTAGATCTTCTCAATGGGGACTCTCCATTTCTTGCACCTGTGGAAGGATGAAAGTGGTAAACAAGATATCACGGCTGAAGAAAACCTTTTTCACAAATGCACATTTAGCATGGGTAAAGGTCAAAGGGATAATCTTCCACGCTTTTCCAAAACAAAGCTGGTGAACGGGGCCATTGTGTCATAGGAGGGAGTTTTTCCAAAAATAAGCCAAGAGGTGGGCTGATGACAGTATACACAGAGGCAGAGGTTTGGAGACAGACACTTCTTGGGTCTAAATCGCCACTATTCCCACCCACAAACAAGAGGAAAACTACCAGAGCCCATTGTTCCTGAACCCACGCTTGGTTCAGATCGTCTAGTGTGAGTGCACCCTTCATTTGAACAAGTGTGAACCCTGGTGCGCACCAAACAAGCGGAGTGAGACCGCTGTAAAGATGGGTCTCGGTCCGCTTCCAAAGGAACTCTGGTGCAGTTGGACTGAAATATGAACGCAACATGGACCAAAGACATGTAAACATACCAAAAACAGGAAGATGCAAGCCTAAAAAGGACCGAATGCTCAAGCACACCCGGAGGGATTCCTGCCGCTGTTTTGACTCCTTTACACACTTTATAAGCTCTTCACGAGTTCCCAACTGGTCAAAATACCATCATATGTAGCTACACACACACAATGAGCGCATTTAGCCAAGAATACAGCATTGTTCTGGATGTTCGGTCACAAAATATACTTATAAAAGCCGACCAATCCAATCCAGCTGACCAAAAGTATGCATGATATACATTTTTTTAAACTGAATGAAGATAAAACTTAAGTTGTGTGGTTTGGAGTCCCAAATAATTTCGCTGTTCTGGGCGGTCTAGCCCCTTTCTGTAGTGAGTTTTCTGCAACTCACTGTATGTCGGCATAAATAAATCATTGCTTAACCTCTTACAACTGGTCCAAAATGCTGCTGCGAGGCTTTTGACATGCACTCGTAAGAGACACCATATTACTCCAGTTGTGAGTTTTTTACAATGGCTACCGATCGATTACAGAATTAAAGGGGGGGTGAAATACTGTTTCATGCATACTGAGCTTTTTACACTGTTAAAGACTTGGATTCCCATGCTAAACATGGATAAAGTTTCAAAAAAATAAGTTGGACGTTTGATGGAGTATTTCTGTGTCAAAAATACTCGGTTTCTCACAAGTTTCGGAAAGTTTTTTTTGAGTATGGGTCCGCTTGACGTCAACAGGGCGGAATGTCCTTGTACGGGCCGTACGGGCTCTTCTCCCGGAAGGGCACGCACGCGACCAGAGCAAACGCAAGCCCTTTAACGCGCTTTAGGGAGGCCGGCTGCACTGCAGTCACAGGACTTCACCAAATCAACAATGTCACCAAAGACGTGTGTTTTTGGTCGTCAGGGCAAGATAAAGAGTTTAAGAGAACACATGCTGTTTTTCCGGAGCAGCAAAAGAGTTGTGCAAGTGTTTTTGTTTGTTCCCTGCATTTCGGCGACGATTTGTTTTTATAAACAAGGCCCAGTTCGACGCCGGATTTGTAGCTCGTCTAATGCTGAAAGATGGAGCGGTCCCAGTGATAAAGGTTCACAGTCGTGCGTTGCTGAGTGTTTCACCCCCTTTGTTTAAAATTCTAGTTTTTGTTTACAAATCGTTGCACAGTATGGCTCCGTTGTATTTGGTGAACTTGATTGAGAAATATGAACTTTATGGTCAGCTGACCAGCTGGTTTTGACGATTCCTAGAAGTGGAGATCGAGCTTTTGTAGTGATATCTCCAAAACTTTGGAATGATTTACCCTTTCCTCTCCATATTAAGTGTTTTTAAACACAAGCTTAAGGAATACCTCCTTGCATTAGCATTCGATGGGGTATAGTTTGTGTATTAAAACTGAGGGGTTTATTTTGCTGTTGTATTAAGTGTGGTTTTGATGGTTCTGATTGTCTTTTTGTGTTTTTAGATATTGTACAGCACTTTGTTCAATGGCCAGTTGTGTAAAAGTGCTTAATAATGCCTTAAAAATAAACAAATCGAAACAATCCGGTTGTGAACATATGCCTTTGCCTTTAGGTTCAGTATCTTTAGGTTCGGTGTTAAAATGCCAATGTGAATGCTAAGTGGTCCGGGACTAAAGTTTTTTTTCTTTGGTGGGGTCCAGACCAAATGAACCAAACATACCGAACTACAAGTGTGAACACACCCTTAGACAACTAGTCCAACTTAGTCCAACTTTGCAAAGTCACTATGAGACGCCATCTATTTCTCTTACCAGGCGACTGAGATCCGTGGGTCCAGGTAGTTGAGTTTAGATGTGCCTAATGCAATCTGTTTATTCTCCTCGCGGTCTGTGGCCTGAACCTCCAGCTTCATAAGCTGTTCAGATATCCTCTGCACTGCTTTCTTCTTCATCTCCACCGCCCTCAATGAAAAACACACAAATGTTTATCAGAGAAAACATGCACGGCTCTGATATGACGTTCCACGATTTATTCCCAGTGCAAATCAACTAAAGGAAAACAAAAGAAGTGCCAGTCAGGACAAGCTTACTTTTTGCTTTTCTCATCGCGGAGCGCCTTGGCGTCGGCTTTGGCTGCTTTAAGCTCCTTCTTGGCAGCAGAGAGCTGTTTCTTTTTCTCGTCTATCTACAGAACAATACCATTACACAAAAGCTTTCCCTTTACTGATGTCCAGATATTACTCGTGATTTTGAATCACTCTCACCTTGGTCTGCAGATTCTGCATGGATTTCTCAAATGTTTTCGGTGGCGCCCTCTGGTGGTTACAGAGAAGAGCCACGGCTCGGTTCGCTCTGTTATATGAGAGGATCTTCTCAGTAATGTTCTCGTCAGCTGTAACAATCAGCATGAAGAGGGCTTGAAGTCATTTCATTTATTTAAATACAAAATACCATCTTTAAATAGCCAAACTGCTAAATTGTTGAGAGACGCAGACAAGGACAAGAGGAGAGACAGACTCACGGCTGGTCAGTTCTTTGAGTTGCTGTTGGAGGGTAATGGACGCGTTGTAAGTGCGAAACACTTTTGCCGTCAGTCCATCCATCAACTCCTGGAGATGTTTATTCAGAATTGATGTCTAAAGAACAGTGGACAGCACGTTAACAATATAAAGCTACTGGATCATATTTGATACATGAATTTCTAAGGCCTCTAAATGATCAACATGATCAAAACTTTTATTTGTTCATCTCTCAATCATCATTGTACTGCATTGCATTATGGCCTGGTTTAACAGACAGGGTTTAGATTAAGCCAGGATTAGGCCTTAGTTCAATTAGGACACTTAAGTAGCTTTTATAAACACGCCTTAGAGAAAAACATTACCGGTGTGCATCCTGAGACAAAACAATGGCACTGACATCTTTTAAGAAACAGCTCAAACTTGCATTTTAGTCTGGGACTAGCTTAAGCCTTGTCTGTGAAACCGGGGTATATGTTTTAAAACTAAAGAGCTTTGATCATAAAACTAAGCTTTTAAATATCAACTAAGGCAATGTAAAGCTATAGACTGACGACATTTATTTGCATTTTATGTATCTGCTATACTGTTATGAAGATCTCATTGATTTACATTACAAGCTATCAGAAATTAAATTTTTTTGTCAACAGAAATATCAGCAACCGTCATAAATTAGCTTAACTAACTAAAATATCTATATAATTAATGTATTATTATTAAACAAAGCATTGGTATTCCTTTACAGTACATTTTAAAAATCTAAATCCAGTCTTAACCTGACTACAAAATATATACAGAATATGAAATATATGAAAATCAGGCCTAACATTATGACCACCGACAGGTGAAGTGAATAACACTGATCATCTCTTCATCACGGCTCCTGTTGGTGGGTGGGATATATTAGGCAGCAAGTGAACATTTTGTCCTCAAAGTTGATGTGTTAGAAGCAGGAAAAATGGGCAAGCGTAAGGATTTGAGCGAGTTTGACAAGGGCCAAATTGTGATGGCTAGACGACTGGGTCAGAGCATCTCCAAAACTGCAGCTCTTGTGGGGTGTTCCCGGTCTGCAGTGGTCAGTGTCTATCAAAAGTGCTCCAAGGAAGGAACAGTGGTGAACCGGCCACATGGTCATGGACGGCCAAGGCTCATTGATGCATGTGGGGATTGAAGGCTGGCCCGTGTGGTCCAATCAAACAGACGAGCTACTGATTGCTCGAAGTTAATGTTGGTTCTGATAGAAAGGTGTCAGAATACACAGTGCAACGCAGTTTGTTGTGTATGGGGCGGCATAGCCACAGACCAGTCAGGGTGCCCATGCTGACCCCTGTCCACCACCCAAAAGCACCAACAGTGGGCACAGAAGCATCAGAACTGGACCACGGAGCAATGGAAGAGGGTGGCCTAGTCTGATGAATCACGTTTTCTTTTACATCTCGTGGATGGCCGGATGTGCGTGTGCGTCGCTTATTTCAATCGTGCATCCGTGGTATGTGCTGAACAAACAAGTCCGATCCATGGAAGCCCCACCTCGCAACTTACACTTAAAGGATCTGCTGCTAACATCTTGGTGTCAGATACCACAGCACACCTTCAGGGGTCTAGTGGAGTCCATGCCTCAATGGGTCAGGGCTGTTTTGGCAGCAAAGGGGGGACCAACACAATATTAGGAAGGTGGTCATAATGTTATGCCTGATCAGGTTCAAAAGGTTCAATAAACTGTTACATAAAAAATAAATAAAAAAAAGACTATTATTTCATATGTATGGTTTTAGATGCACACTAGGAATGATGATGTTCATGTTGGTCTTACATTGAGCCGGTCAAACAGATCGTCTTCCGACTGCTTGTTTTCAAGGAATAACTGTAAGTTTTTAAAGACCTAACACAACAAAAACAATATATATATATATTAGTTATAAATATTGAAAAACATCCCCCCATAATCCAGAATCACCCTCATTTACATATCAGCTCATATGTCTCTCTCACTCTTTTTTCCACTGGGATTTTGTTGTAGTAACGGATGGAGTCTTTTCCCAGGAAGTCGAACTCCACCACATAGTCCTGTCCGTCCAGCTGAGGGTACAGTTTGATGTGCTCCACGCGCAGAGAGCAGCAGCCCACCGTATCGGCCGTCTCGCCCTCATCCTTCTCATTACCAGCCCTCAGTGCCAACTGCACACCAAACACAGACACTGCACACATCAAGAGCTTCATAGAAGGCCTTAGCAAAACAGTGTTTGATTCAGAGAGAGCCTGGAAAATGGTCTAAATATTATGATGCCAGAATTTCAATTCACACGAAAGTCCCTGCTTAATGAGTGAAGATGGCCGAGAGACAAGAAACAAGTTTAGTCCGGTTACACTTTAGGGCTGTGATATTAATCTAATTTTATTTTCGATTTCGATTTTGGCTTCTAAGGATTATAAAAAGCAGATATTTGAGGTAAAACTATTAACTCTTCTCCCGCCATTGAAAATAATTTCCATCTTTGTGTTCTCAGTTTTATATACGGTAAGGGGCGCTATTACACATCTTCTGAATCACCTGTACGAAACACAGGTGAAGAAGAAGCAGAAACAAACAATGTCATGTAATCAGATGCATATGTAAATAACGTGATCATCAACATTAAACAGTCTATCAATCAAAACTAATGTTACTGAATGAAATGTCGACCCAGGACGGGCTACAGGACCGTGAAGCTTTGGGGGTGTTGATGGACAGCTAAGTTTTTTCTGTCGGTGCGACTAAAATGTTGATATAGGTCGTGCTGGCGGGCGACCACAACGTTACCCAGCATCAAATGGCAACAAAATGACAGGGGAACGAAACTGTGCTGCTCATTTGTGCTTCACGGTTTATCAGTTCGGACCAAAAACAGGCCAGCGCAGCGCCGTGGCGCAGCTGAGCCGCCGACCGATCTCCATCACGTAACGCGGTTACTACACAGTGCTGGGAGATCCAGTGAAGAAATCTGTTGAATTCGCCACAGAATTAATAATCGCTGCAAAGTCTGTGTATAAATAAAACATACATAACAAAAACAGGGCTCGACATTAAGCCTCTTAACGTGCTTGTCCTTCGGACAATTTTTATTTTCAATCATAATGTAAATATGATTTATTCTGAATATTCTCACCAGTGTTCAATCAGCTTTGACATTTTAAATCTGCATATTTGTGATATTTTTACCTTTTATAAAGGGCATTTTCCCCCTCATCTTATTAAATATAGGCTATGCTTCAGCTTTCATTTTATATTCTTAAATTTTATCAATAAATTAAACTAGAATACGATGCTATAGGACTGTTACCAATCAAATTAAATAATTTACACTAAAAATTACCACTGCATTAAATAATGTTATGAGACTGTTTTAAATATTTTTTTGAATATACAAATAAGAAAAGTTGGAAAGAATGTTTAAACATGAAACTAAACCACCAGTAGGTGGCGCAGGTGACCGTCTTAATGAGTGAATCATTGAGTCGATTCGTTCAAACAGCTGATTCAGTCATGAATGAAGCAGATTCTGTGAGATGCGTTATGGTTCTGCTGTTATCTTTGTTTGGAACTATTTTTTCTGCTGAAATAGAACAAAAACAGTCAATATTGCATCTAAAATTTAAGTGACTTAATGTTAATGAATTGTTTATGGAACTGTCATATGAAATCTGTCACATTTTCAGTCGTGATGGTATTCAGGAAAACAGCACTCTTGGTTGTGTGACGTTGTTTAACTGTATAATATGTTGTTATAAATATGAAAACTGCACATTTTGAATGCGCAAGCCTTGTTACAGTCAGTTCATTATACATTATATGTTATTATTATCCACTATCGATCGCCACTTGTCCCAGACAAGCGTTAATGTCGAGCCCCGAAAAAGAACCGATAAGAAGTAGTGATAATAGAAATAGTAAATAGTAATAGTAATACCGTTAAAACCTTAATGATACCCATCCCTACTGCTCACATGAGATCGACCAATAGAAAACCACAACCATCCAATCGATTATCCATTGAAAATCAAGCCCCGCCCCACAGTTGTTTCATTCAGATATACGTCACAATCAAAAGACTATCACAACTTCTGTTTCATTGTGACATTAATCATTATATGTGATCTCAACTGGAAGGCTGGAGGTCTGTTCTGATGAGTTGCACACAGAAAGAAAACTATGCTAATTTAAATAAAACAATGCAACTCACCATAATTAGGATGGAAAAATACGTTTTTTTTCACGTTTATCAAGGATAGAGGATCTATTTCTGATGATCTACGGCTAAATGTGCAACCAAAAAATGCACTAGGTAGTTAGACAGATATCAACAAAAAATGTTTTGATTAATTATTGTTTGCAGATATCAATGTAATTATTATTATTATTATTACTGATATTTTAATTTAAAAAATAGTCATATTAATGAATTTGTCAGTTTTGTGTTGGACCACCAAGTGGGTCCTGAAGCAAAACCAACTGAGGACCACTGTTATATTTTTAGAAAAATATACATAATGATATATTTTACGGAAAAATTCCACTATAGACTATTGTCCACTATATCTTACTTTAATGAGGATTCACCGTTGCAGTTTTGTTTGCAGAAACGTTCCTTAACGATGAACAGGTTGCTTTTAAATGTAGTGATCTGAACAGCTGAATGTGTGTAATGAAGCGAGACCTTGTCAATGAAATAAAGTGCCACGGCTCTCTGTCTGATCCTCATCTCTTTACTCCTCCAGTCCTCGCGGTACTGCGCTCGGATCCGCTCCACGCACTTCTTCAGCCGGCGTGCCGTCTCGTACTTCTGCCAGTCCTTCTCTCCCTGAGACACACACACACACAAAACCTTAACTAGAATTGAAGCGTTTCATGTTTACTGCAGAGAACTGGCTCATCTCAGTGAACTGATTCCACAATTCATTTGAGTCACTCAAAAGTGTCAGAACTTCCTCGATGCTTTTAATAAATATATTTCTTGCACTATCATTCAAGAAAATGAGGGTCATTAAGATTTTTGAAAGAATTCTCTTGGATGTAATGTCATGTATTCCTGCGATCAAAGCTGAATTTAACATCATTCCTCCAGTCTTCAGTGTCACATGATCCTTCAGAAATCATTCTAATATGATGATTTGATGCTCAACAAACGGTTATTACCAGAGTTGAAATCAGTCGTGCTGCTTCATATTTTTGTGGAAACTGAGATACATTTTTTTCAGGATACTTTAATAAATGGAAAGTTCAAATAAACAGCATTTATTTAAATAGAAACCTCCTTTTTGGTCAGTCTGTCAGTAACGCTCTGTTTAGTTCCTGTCTCTATGGACTTCAGATTGTGTTTCTGAAAAGCCAAATTACTAAACAAAAGAGCTTTAAGAGAACGATTCCTTTGATAAATGGATATCTCTAGTATTAGTACACAAGTGACAGGCCAATATAGTGGCCAGGCCAATACATATTCTGATAAATATTGAATTTGAGATGATTGGGATCAGTTCCTTCATCACCTTTTTTCAAGAAGTCTGTCGTGCTGTAAAACACCGGCTATGACCAGTGTTCTTGTTATAATCCACAGGTTTATACGCGAGGTGTTGTGGAGAGATAAAGGACACTTCAGTCTTGGTATGGTACTTGTCATGATATGTTGTGAATGAACACATTAGCCGCGTTTCCACTGTCGGACCAAAGGCTGGCGTGCCCAAAGCTGCGTGCCAGAGCCAGTCGCGATTCCACTATCACATCCGGGGCTTCCTCGGGGCCAGTGCCCAGGGTTTTTTGGCCTGCCGAATACCTTGGTCCACAGCGGGCCAGCTCGGGCTTGAGGAGTGGTTACGAACAAAGGCGGAGTTTATCTGAGTCTGGAGACGGCAGCGCCATGGATGATTTCAGCATTAAAAACATTTTAGTCTCATCTCTTTATACCGCACTGTCTGATGGATATCGATATATTTAGCTCTGCATATGTCATAAATTAAATTAACTCTGGTTTTTCGGGGGCGTCCTCTGTTTCTCTGACTGAAAATATAACTGCATTGGGACTGTCACTGGAGTGAGTGCTAAAGCTCCTCAGGTCGTATTTATGGTGGAAAACTTGTAGAAATTATCATTCTTTCTAAATGTGATGAGGAGTAAAGAGTACCTGATATGTAAAATGAAATATTCAAAGCCAGTTTGCCCTGGACGTGCTGGTTTCGGCCTCATCACCGACTGCAGTCATGAACTCATCTCATAAATCAAACCCCCCTGCAATTCAGCAACTCCCTGCTAATGCACTCACATTCATGAATAGTAGCCTCACTGACAAGTTTGGGTGAGTAAAGGCAAAACGCACAAGATATAGTACCTGGCGAATGCGATTTCGCTTCTTTAGCAGAAACAAACTGCTGCAGAAAAAGTTAGGTGTCATGCTAAATGTAATGTGTAACTCATCACAAATGTATTGGAGTAAAAAGTACATTTACTTGTTCATAAATGTAGTCAAGTAGAGAGTAAAAGTTGCTCATATCTTTGATACTCAGTAAAACTACAAAGTAGCCAAAGAGATACTTAAGTACAGTAACTAATTACATTTACTCAAATACTTTACACCACTGGATGTAAACATGCTGTCCTGTGACTACAAATAACCAGAAACAGATGTGACTGAATAAGTACGCGTGTCCTCTTTCTTTTGTGAAATAACGGTAAATACCATTTTATTTCTGTGGGACTGTTGTGCAAGCTTGACACAAATGAATTCATTATGTTCAATGTATCACTTATTACTGTAAAACTGTGGTAAATCATTGATGCTTGGGTTTAAAATATTTAAGTAAAACAACAAAAATGGCAACAAACGGCCGCTGTTATCATGATCGTTTCCAGTGATTTCTTTCTGAGTTTTCTGATAAACTTCCATTTGCTGGTGAAATGATGGGTTTGTGTGATGTTGTTCAGAGAGGTGTGTTACGGGCGGGTTTTAATGAAGCTCTGCGGAGCTTCTGGCCCAGCGATGGAAACGCAGAGTGGTTTTGGGCCCGGTGCTACAGGTCCGAGGCTATTAGCCCAGCCCAGCCTGTTGAAAGCCCTGACTCGCACTGCCCCGACAGTGGAAACGCAGCTATTTAATTGTTATTTGACAAAACAAACCCCTGTATGAAGTAAAGAGCTGTTTCAGACCTTGATTCTGGAGCTGGGGTTGAGCATGATGTATTTGATGGAGCCCTGAATGTTCTCTGTCCACGACACCAGCCATGTGACTTTGTTGTCATGACGAACTTCCTTCCACCTGGTGCCTGGGGGTGGTTTGGGGTGAACCGAATCTCTGAGGACAACAGACAATGGGTGACGGTCACACTCATCTTAAAACACTTTTCGAGTTTGACTGCTTGTTGAAAAAGGTTTTTCTTTAAGATGTGGAAACTCTGAAATGTCAAACGGCACACTATAAGTTATATCCGGAACTGACATTCTTTCTGCTGAAGATCTGTATGATAGATGTTATCAGAGTTTGAACATGACACATCTGCTCAAGAAAAACAGGATCAGGCCGGCCACAACACACACAGGAAGCGGCCCTCTGACACACTCGCAGGATAAACAACTCCTTCATGAGGGCCACAACAACATCACACAGACCGCTTAGCAACTACAACAATAGCCAGCTAAATATATGGGCTGTGGGCCAGTATTGGGAACTCTGCACTTTTCTCCCAAGAATTACATAAATTAGAGGAAGAATAATCCTGGAGGAACCTGAGCTCTAGTGCTTTGATCAATTCCTCTACCTGGTGTTTCAACCAGAAGCCTTAAGGTCCAAATCAGACCAAATCCTCAACCCCTATTGTACTGAAATTGTGTACTTCAAATCTTAAAAGTATATTTAAAAGTATATTTAGTATATATCTCACAGAAAATATATGAATAAAATAAAAGCCCACTTAAAGAGAGCACACCTTTCACTGTTTCTTAACACACGTAAGAACGCTTTTAAAATATGCACATTGTAATAATGTCAAATTAAAAGTTTTACAGTACATTTTAATAATATTTTGTCGTGCTTTGCTTTGTGTTAACTAACATACTAAAGCGCATGTAACTTAGTTTTTAATGTCAACTAAAGTGTGTCATAGAGCCTGACCGATATATCGGCGGGCCGATATTAGGCATTTTACAAACTATCGGTATCGGCATTTATGTTGGCCGATAAATGAATATTTAAAAAAATTATAAAAACAGATGAAACACCGCTCAACCTCATTATGAGTGTTGGCGTTTCATAGTTTGTCCACCAGAGGGGACGCTACACGTGCCTGGTTGGCAACACCAGCTGATCCAGCCACGGATGCTGCACATTCACAGCTGAGATCACCCGTGAAGTGCATGGTGAGTTGGCAACTGTCAGGAGAATAACAATTAAAAGAACATCCCCATCAGTTCTCTTAACTCAAATAAGCATGACAGAATTTGTGACTGCCAAGTAGGGTTGCCAACTTCTAGAAAAGAAAATAAGGGACAATCGTGGTTCTTTATAGGAAAATAAGGGACAGAATAAGGGACACTCAAAATATTTGTAGTGTACCACACAGTGCATGTCATTTCAGAGTCTGCAGTTAAGTGCATGTGTAAAAGGTTCTCCGGCAAACACATTTGGGTCATTCCGTATAAGAAGCAAACAAATTTCAGAAACGTTCCCGGCACAAATTTATAATTTTGTTCATTTTGTTTCTGAAGAAAGACAAACATAAATGAAGAAAAAAGACAAAATATTTAAAGTAATGGATGTATATTTACTGAGTAATTCAATATTTTGTAGTGGGGGTCAGAATGACAATTACAGGGGTTACACAGAGATTGGCAGGTCTATTAGGTAAATCTGTTGACTTTAGCACTCTTTGTTGCATTATATGCCAACGGTGACTGTTCAAAATCAAATCAAATCAAATCACCTTTATTTATATAGCGCTTTTAACAAGTCAAAGCAGCTTCACATTGTTAACAGGAAAATAATGCAACAGAATTTGTACAGCCGTTCTGGTGAAACGGTGATGTTATCCAGCTCATTTCAAGTATCATATAGTGTCAATGCGGGCAGATCGGTAATATAGATGAAATTTAGGTGTCCCCAACTGAGCAAGCCAAAAGCCAGAGGCAACGGTGGCAAGGAACCAAAACTCCTTCAGGGTCAGAATGGAGAAAAAAACCTTGGGAGAAACCAGGCTCAGTCGGGGTGCCAGTTCTCCTCTGGCTGGGAAATGGGAAAAAAGCACTTCTTGTGTTTTCTTGATCAAAGTTTGCACACCTGTAACTCATTCTGAAGATACCTTAATAGATTCTAATTCTTCAAACACTTTTTACTTTTGGTTTCTTAATTTTTAAGGCCCAATAATTTCCAGAGATATAGGGATCTCAATGTGGCGCCATGAGTAAACTGGTACACATTTTCAATGGTAATAAACAAGTAATGTTGAAACTAGTGACCTTTGTCTTGTATAATAATACAAATGATAATGATGATGATGATAATAATAATAATAATAGCATCATTGATTTTATAAAAATATATATCAGTCGATATGTCAGATTTTTAAATGACCAAATATTTGTATCGGCCTTAAAAATCCGTTATCGACCGGGCTCTAGTGTGCCATTCAAGATTACATTTAAAGTTAATATATTCTAAACGTACTAAATGGCAACTTCATCATTATAAATGTGTAACTACAAATATATTTAATAAAACATGACATATTAGATACGATCACAGATACTGATCACCAGAATAAATAATACTATTTTTAACAACAATCAAGCGTAGCGTCAGTTCTGGCAGGTCACGTTAGTCAAGCTCGCATCAGCTGATCACATCTACCTATAGGAATACGACGTCCATCACTGCATACACATATATAAGCTCCTCAGTATTTTCAGCGGCTATTGTGTTTCTCCGGAGCTCATTTACCCTCCTCCATCCCCAGCTCTTCCTCTTGTCAGTCAGGATCTGGCATTCTGATTCCCCTTGAATCAGACTAAATTCCTGAATTATTTTGTACATTAATATCAACATTAATGATTTCTGAAATACATTATGTTGGTTCTGTTCTGTTTACCCTAGGGGGGTTACCGCTGCTCTCCCTGCTCTTATCCACACCAGGCTACACAGATGCGCAGGGAGTTCTTGCCCAGAACAGAACCATACCGTCAATCCAAACTATATGCTAATAGTCAATCAATCATCTTTGACGATAGGGGTCCTGACAGAAATGTATTTTAAGTAAAAAAAAATTAAGAGATGAGAAAGTATCATGAATTGGCAACTTATTGGCAAGCAACATATTCCATTCCCTCTCTTAGAGGTGATTAGGAACCTAGAGCTTAACAAATATAGCATTCCTGTGAAATAGATCATTCCTTTAAGATCGATTGTATGGATCCAATATACAGAAACAGATTCATAAGACAAAGTGAAAGTGAATTATACAGGCTCGTCTACAAGTCGATTTTTCAGAATGGTAATGCGGTTTATGTATCGCTCTCTACAACGTCGGACACATAACATCATTAATATGATTAGCTTTTGGCTTGGCTGCGTTAACAAACAGCTCATAATGTGTTGCTAATGTTACATGAACCATGTTCCCGTTCGCCATCTCAGAGTCAGACAGCTGCCTTCTAACAATCAGCGTCCTTAGAAACGCTTTGAACATCATAGAAAGTCAGTGGAGAAAGGCATTTAGTTCATCATAATATCAGCATAATTCACATGCTATATTGCTAAATGTACCCGAATTTTCATTTCAACAGAAAAATATAGCAGGATAACCACTAGCCAGGATTCTCTTGAGACTCCCTGCTTCAGAGAATAATGATATGCTAAAGCCCGCCCACATGTTGATGTGATTGGTTACAAGGTAGCTTGATGTCAGAAACACCAGCAATTTGAAACAGCGCTTCTGGTTCACTGCAGTTTTAAGGAGAAAATACTCAGCAATAATGTTGACTTATGACTTTGCACATGGTTAGTCTTAAAGCATATTAAAACAGCACATAGACATATAAACAACATTTAGGGAGCTTTCACACTAGCACTTTTGGTGCGCACCCGGGTTCGACTGACGTTTGGATGATGTGAACGCTGTCTTCCGATCTCAGGTGCGCACCCGCGAACCGTACCCGAGTCCGCTTAAAAAGGTGGTCTGGGGTTCGGTTCATGTGAACTCCGGTACGGTTCGTTGCTGATGTGAATGCAATCGTACTAAATCGTGAAAAAGTGAACCGCTATTAATGACGTATGACTTGATAAAAATTTGTGTTTTGTGTGTGTTTCACTCATTTACCTGACAAGCATCACTGACATACTGCAAGCAAAGAGACTGTAGGTCTAATTTCTGCTCATCTTCAGCATTCTTTAGAGAATTTGCAGTACATTCACGGCAGATAGACGCAAGTGCTATTACGTACTGAAGCTTTGGTAACAAAACTAACGGTTCAAAAACAAAAATATAAAAGTGAGTTGAGCAACACTATTCATTTTGCCACCTTCTCGCTCGCCGTCGTTACCAAGCAATGGGGTAAACAGCTGCTGCTTTGATGACGCAAACGCACCCTGGTTCAGACCCAAATAATATAATATGAACACAGTCCAGCAGGGGGAGGGGGGAGCAATCGAACTTGGGTTCAGTCCAGGCAATCCAACCACGTGTGAAAGCACCCGTAAACCTTGATTTACACCACAGGGGGTGTTTAAGCGAATACTTACCAAGCCGGGCATTTTGACATTTGTCATATTTTAGTCACCTGAATTGTTTTTAGTTTTAGTTGACTAAATATCATAAGATTGTACTATAATCGACTATAATCTAATGAGTTTAGTAAAATTGTAATGCATTAATTGAGCATTTAAGCATTACATAACCAACTGTTACTTGAATTTGACATAATTGTGTTTTTGACATTAAAAATACACAAAAGAGCTCAATTCACTTTTCTTTTGTTTGTTTTTAAAAGCATCTATATATTTTTCATAATGTTGTATTTCTGTTTTAGTTAGTATATCAGGTTAAGCTAAAGCTTCAAATATGTTAAAGTTTAAGTTTTTTTTTTCAGCTAACATATATTTAATTTCAAATAATGAATATTTTTAATGGTTTTAGCTAACTATTATAACCTTGGTACTTTATTGAATAATATGTGTGAAATACTGTTCTTAGTCTTTCCTCCTGACTATGAATTAAATGGGGATGAAATTTAATACTGCTTATTGTGTAACCAAAAACGTATATATAATGCGTGACTTTTACTTATAAACAAGCTGGAAATACACCGGGACTCTTATTTTGAAATGTTTGTGCCTTACTATTGCAGTTGCAGCTGCTCATTCAAGTTCAGATGAGGGAGATCAAGGCTGCATCCGAAAACCTAGGCAGCTGACTCGTTGCCTCGCTGCCTTCTCAGACAATGACTTGTAAGGCAGCGTTTGTGCATGAAGGCACCTCACGAAACTGATTTCGGACAGACTTCTGAGGCAGTGTAACAGAACAGTTTAATGATCTACAGCAAAATAAAGCGAGCGTCGGTGAGAACTAAACAAATATTTAATTACTACATTAGTCATTTCTCGCTAGAAATGACATCAGCAGTGGAATGTGTTGGTCAAAAACATACATCTACACACAAACTGACCAGAAAACACAACTTTCAGACGCCATCTTTTTGTTCCAGCTCAACTGTCACAGAATGGAACGCACGGGATTGTGGGATATCAAAGACAGAGAAGGATGCTGCCTTTAAAACTCAATGAGATGAAGGGATCTCAGGAGACAGGAAGTGAAGCTAACATTAGATTCGGACGTGCCTTGATGGCTTCCTATCTTAAAATGTGTCCTTCGAAGGCAGCATTTTCCAGGTTTCGGACACAGCCCAAAATATGCATTGTTACAACCGTCTAAACCATATTACTATATAAACATCGTAAAGTAAACATTGTCATTATTCCTCAGCATTAGTTCAGAAACAATTACCTGTCATAAATGTGCGTTATTCATTGATTGCGAACCGCTCTGAAGGTCGCGTGAGCCTGTAGAAACGCAACAGTGCCGCATTTTCCCACGGTTAGATCCGCACGTCACAATTCAAATGTGCGCATCTATTACACACAGGACATCACTTCTGACTGGATCTCTTCCCTAATCGTCCCTCCCTAACCGCTGCAGTGTCTCTGCTCTCCGCAAAGACGTTGCACATTTATTGTCTTTTCCAGACACCTGTTAGAACTGCCAGACCGGTGAATGTAGTTAAGCAGTTTTAGCTGCGCATAGAAGAGTTGTCTCGCAAGATTTGCGTCATCTGATAGAGACCCCCGATCAAACTATATAAAACTCGATCCCGATAGAGCCCGGTCAATTGGTGCACCCTTAGTTCTTGTACAACAGGGAATCGTCACATAAATCTTTACAACTTATTACATAATATAGACCTTTATAGAGACATTATACTGTGCTGGACAATTGTATAAGTGGATGGATGGACAGACAGGCAGACAGACAGATTGATCTGACAACTCAGATTTTTTCCCCAACTTTTTTCATCACTACATAATTCTCATATATCCATTTGTGTTATTTCATAGTTTTTTATTTATTATTCTACAACATGAAAATATTAATAATGCATGATTTGGTACTCACTTGCTGCAGTTGATAATGATGTCCTCGGGTCGGATGCGGCGTTTCAGTTTGCCCATCTTGGGATGGTCCCCGAGGCCTCGGAACAGACCTGGAGGCTCGATACGGAAGTTGCCGATTCGCTCCCTGTGGTTGTCCATAACGCAGTACCCATACTCCTGCAGAATGCGTTCATTCTCTTCTTTGGCTTTCTGTGAAAATATTATGAATTTGTCAGTTTAAAGGATTAGTTCACTTCAAAATGAAGATTTCCTGATATTTTACTCACCCCCATCTCATCCAAGATGTTCATGTCTTTCTTTCTTTAGTTGAAAAGAAATTAAGTTTTTTGAGGAAAACATTCCAGGATTTTTCTCCATATAATGGACTTCAGCGGCAACCAACGGTTGAAGATCCAAATCAATGCAGTTTCAAAGGAAGGGCTTCAGAGGCTCTGCACGATCCCAGAGGAATAGGGTCTTATCTAGTGAAACCATCGGACATTTAAAAAAAATTATAATTTATATACTTCTGAACCTAAATTGCTCATCTTGTGCTGCTCTGCGGCGCTGCGGATTACATAATCACGTCGGAAAGGTCACGCTAGACGTAGGCAGAAGTACCGCCCCTGGGTTTACATGTTGAGAAGATGTGTGATGTGAATCCACTTTGATGCACTTCTAAAGGATGAGGATTGATACAGTAAAACCAACGCCATTGTTACTGTAAGCAGTAAGCAGTGGACCAATCACAACAGACTGATCCATCTGACCAATCAGAGCAGAGTAGACCAATCACAACAGACTGATCCAGCTGACCAATCATAGCAGAGTAGACCAATCACAACAGACTAGGCCATCTGACCAATCAGAGCAGAGTAGACCAATCACAACAGACTGATCCAGCTGACCAATCAGAGCAGAGTAGACAAATCACAACAGACTGATCCATCTGACCAATCAGAGCAGAGTAGACCAATCACAACAGACTGATCCAGCTGACCAATCAGAGCAGAGTAGACCAATCACAACAGGCTGATCCATCTGACCAATCAGAGCAGAGTAGACCAATCACAACAGACTGATCCATCTGACCAATCAGAGCAGAGTAGACCATTCACAACAGACTGATCCATCTGACCAATCAGAGCAGAGTAGATCAATCACAACAGACTGGGCCATCTGACCAATCAGAGCAGAGTAGACCAATCACAACAGACTGGGCCATCTGACCAATCAGAGCAGAGTAGATCAATCACAACAGACTGATCCATGATCCATCTGACCAATCAGAGCAGAGTAGACCAATCACAACAGACTGATCCAGCTGACCAATCAGAGCAGAGTAGACCAATCACAACAGACTGGGCCATCTGACCAATCAGAACAGAGTAGACCAATCACAAACGACTAGGCCATCTGACCAATCAGAACAGAGTAGACCAATCACAACAGACTGATCCAGCTGACCAATCAGAGCAGAGTAGACCAATCACAACAGACTGATCCATCTGACCAATCAGAGCAGAGTAGACCATTCACAACAGACTGATCCATCTGACCAATCAGAGCAGAGTAGATCAATCACAACAGACTGGGCCATCTGACCAATCAGAGCAGAGTAGACCAATCACAACAGACTGGGCCATCTGACCAATCAGAGCAGAGTAGATCAATCACAACAGACTGATCCATGATCCATCTGACCAATCAGAGCAGAGTAGACCAATCACAACAGACTGATCCAGCTGACCAATCAGAGCAGAGTAGACCAATCACAACAGACTGGGCCATCTGACCAATCAGAACAGAGTAGACCAATCACAAACGACTAGGCCATCTGACCAATCAGAACAGAGTAGACCAATCACAACAGACTGATCCAGCTGACCAATCAGAGCAGACCAATCACAACAGACTGATCCAGCTGACCAATCAGAGCAGAGTAGACCAATCACAACAGACTGATCCATCTGACCAATCAGAACAGAGTAGACCAATCACAACAGACTGATCCATCTGACCAATCAGAGCAGAGTAGACCAATCACAACAGACTGATCCATCTGACCAATCAGAGCAGAGTAGACCAATCACAACAGACTGATCCATCTGACCAATCAGAGCAGAATAGATCAATCACAACAGACTGAGCCATCTGACCAATGAGAACAGAGTAGATCAATCACAACAGACTGATCCATCTGACCAGTCAGTGTTAATAAAGCGAACGTGCGTAAAGTAATACAAACGGCCTTTAGCAAAAAAAAAATAAAAAGGTAAAACAACAGTGTCAGGTGATTTAGAAGTTGAAGATGGAGTGTTTTTGGTAAAGGATGTTTGTATTAGTCTTTGCACGTTCGCTTTGGGCGGTACTTCTGCCTGCGTCTAGCGTGACCTTTCCGACGTGATTATGTAATCCGCAGCGCCGCAGAGCAGCACAAGATGAGCAATTTAGGTTCAAAAGTATATAATTTAAAAAAAAAAAAATGTTTAAATGTCCGATGGTTTCACTAGATAAGACCCTATTCCTCTGGGATCGTGCAGAGCCTCTGAAGCCCTTCCTTTGAAACTGCATTGATTTGGATCTTCAACCGTTGGTTGCCGCTGAAGTCCATTATATGGAGAAAAATCCTGGAATGTTTTCCTCAAAAAACTTAATTTCTTTTCAACTAAAGAAAGAAAGACATGAACATCTTGGATGAGATGGGGGTGAGTAAAATATCAGGAAATCTTCATTTTGAAGTGAACTAATCCTTTAATAGTCAGTTTCTATATCAGGAGCATGTGTGTGTGTTTATGGCATACTAACCTGTTTCTCCTCTTTTGACATCTGTTTTCTGGCCTCAGACTGTGCTTTGAAATACTCAAGCATCTCAGTGAAATCACATTTCTTCAGCTCAGTGATCTTTGACCTCTCCTCTGACGTCATTTCCTTACAAGAAACATTTGTGGGACAATGTTTCTATAAGACACTGTGACAATGTTACTATAAGAATAATGACATTTTCAAACTTTTGCATATGTTGATAAAACCATTCCCTTAAAACGGGCAATTGTGAGCCATATGAGAGAAATAATATTAGAGAAGTTAAGCTTTGCAAAAGTGTGTTACCTTCCTCCAATCTTTGAAGAAGTTCTTTCTAAATATGTCTTTAGTTGTGTACTCGTGGTCAAGCATTTTTGCATAAAACGTGGCCACTTCCTCTGCACCAGGGCTCAATTTCATGACCTTTCCTGTAAAATACAAGACAATTACCTCAACAGTTAATGATATCCTCATTATACACCACACTATGCATGTCACGATCATGTCCTGTTTAGTTTCGTTTTCTTTGTCACTGCTTTGCCTGAGTTCTGGTTCATTGTTTGTTGTAATAGTTTCTAATTAGTCTAATTAGTGTGTTTCGAGTTCTTGGAATTCATTGAAGTATTTCCTTGTTCATTCTGCATCACATATCTTCTTAACACTCAAACACTGTAGTTGAGTTTGGTACATGTTGTCAACATGTTGAGAAGATGTGTGATGTGAATCCACTTTGATGCACTTCTAAAGGATGAGGATTGATACAGTAAAACCAACGCCATTGTTACTGTTTCAATCACTGTGTATCGTGTTGAGGAAGATTCAGAGCTGAAATTCAGATATGGTAATGGCCGTTTTATTTCCAAAACATGCTGTCAGCAGTGGACCAATCACAACAGACTGATCCATCTGACCAATCAGAGCAGAGTAGACCAATCACAACAGACTGATCCATCTGACCAATCAGAGCAGAGCAATCTTAGCAGATTGGATCATCTGACCAATCAGAGCAGAGTAGACCAATCATAACGGACTGAGCCATCTGACCAATCAGAGCAGAGCAGAACAGACCAATCACAGCAGACTGGGCCATCTGACCAATCAGAGAAGAGTAGACCAATCACAACAGACTGGGTCATCTGACCAATCAGAGCAGAGTAGACCAATCACAACAGACTGGGCCATCTGACCAATCAGAGCAGAGTAGATCAATCACAACAGACTGGGCCATCTGACCAATCAGAGCAGAGTAGACCAATCACAGCAGACTGGGCCATCTGACCAATCAGAGCAGAGTAGACCAATCACAACAGACTGGGCCATCTGACCAATCAGAGCAGAGTAGACCAATCACAACAGACTGAGCCATCTGACCAATCAGAGCAGAGTAGACCAATCACAACAGACTGGGTCATCTGACCAATCAGAGCAGTGTAGACCAATCACAACAGACTGGGCTATCTGACCAATCAGAGCAGAGTAGACCAATCACAACAGACGGATCGCAATAATTAGGAACAGGAACCACAGTTTCCACAAATCCCATCACTCTTTTATTCTGGATGGCAAGAGTGACTGTAACATTGAGTGCGTTTTTCAGTATTAAACATGTATTTATACCGATTTCATCAGGCTCTGAAAATTCTTCAAAAAGAACACAAAGAATGGCCTTCTCAGCTGTCATAGTTGCAACTCCTGCGTCATCAGAACAGGGCGTTCAATGCAGCACCGCTTCCATTTAAAAAACGTTTTTTCGGGGCTGAACGCAGAGCCATCTGACCAATCAGAGCAGAGTAGGCTCCCGGAAAGGAGGGGTTTAGAAACACTGAATCCTTTATCAAACCGTTCAGACACTGTGAGAAAAGAGGTGAATCTGCAATGTATATTATGAGAATACTAAAGTGTTTTTTAGCTTAGATGCATGTAAACTTATTGTAGGAGACTCGAAAACAAAATTTGGAACCTTTAAAATAGCATAACAGGGGCACTTTAAAAATAACTGTATTGGTGGTAAAAAAAAAAAAAATTATTGGTCAATCTCTAATTATTTTAAAATAGTAATGCATAGCATTAAAACATGATAGCAGAAAGTTGGTGGGGTCAAAGGCCAACACTCCTTACCATCATAATAAAACCTGATGTGGCCTGGCAGGGGTTCATATGACGGTGGGAACACGGGACCTTTATGTTCCAGAAACCTCCATTTGGAGCCATCTGTGCATCTCTCCTCTTCCCACCTGAGGAACAGAGGAAGAGAAAGACAGATATAGCACAAAAGACATTTTAAGATAAGTACAGATTTGTCTCACTTAGGTCTCACCATTTCCACTTCTCATCTGGCCCGTTTTTGGCTTTCTTTTTCCCTCCAGCGGTATCTTTCTTTTCCTCTTTCGACCTCTTCTTTGGTTTCCTTTCCTGGGTCAGTGAGATATGACGTCAGTAACAGGCCAAAGCCAAAGTGAAGGTGTACACAGTTCAAGAGAAAGAGTGATGCTTACCTCCCTCTCCTCATAGTCACTGTCATCTTCCTGTTTACGTTTTTTCACTTTCTCCACTTTCACCTTTTTGGGCTTGTGTTTATACCTGCTTTACAAATAGAAATCACTATGGTTTTACATGCCATATGCTGAGGATCATGAGAACAGATCTTATTGCACATACTCATCTTCATCCCGCTCTCTCTTGAGTGACTTCTCATGTTTGATGGAGTGATGATAGCCATTATCCTCTTCCACTTTAATTGATGGTGGGCTGAAACAAGAGACGTGTTATTTTTAAAACATTTTTAGTTTTGATTGCATAAATGTTCAGCAGTTTATCTTGGTTTATATATATTTTACAATGTGGAAATTTAAACATTGAGGCACACCACTGTCTTACCTTACAAAGCCGTTCTCTGTATCTCTATATTTCCCATCAGAACTATGCAACTATACAGGAAAACAAAAATGCATCCAAAATAAGATACTCAGAGACACAAGGTGAATATTTCATTCATTATATTTTGTAACTCTCTGGTATGGCAGAATTGAATCAACCTTTTCTTCTTTTCGCTTTTCTTTAGGCTTAAGTTGCTCTTTTTCTTTCTCTCGATGCTTCTTCTCTGAAGAGCTTCTGTGTTCGCTGTAAAACAAACAGAAAAAGATGAGATTCTCCTTTAGGACAACAGATAAAAAAGAATCTCCAATGAATAAAGATATCCAAACAGCATGACTGCCAGAAACTACAGCAGATCAATATTCCAGCGCCAGAAAATAATATACACTATATTGCCAAAAGTATTGGGACACCCCTCCAAATCACTGAATTCAGGAGTTCCAATCACTTCCATGGCCAAAGGTGTATAAAACAAGCACTAGGCATGCAGACGCTTCTACAAACATTTGTGAGAGAATGGGTCGCTCTCAGGAGCTCAGTGAACTCAAGCGTGGTACCGTGATAGGTTGTCACCTGTGCAATAAGACCATTCGTGAAATTTCCTCCCTACTAAATATTCCACTCTCAACTGTTAGCGGTATTATAACAAAGTGGAAGCAATTGGGAACAACAGCAACTCAGCCATGAAGTGGTAGGCCATGTAAAATCACAGAGCGGGGTCAGCGCATGCTGAGGGTCACAGTGCGAATAAGTCACCAAATTTCTGCAGAGTCAATAGCTACAGACCTCCAAACTTCATGTGGCCTTCAGATTAACTCAAGAACAGTGCGTAGAGAGCTTCATGGAATGGGTTTCCATGGCCGAGCAGCTCATACAAGAATTACATCACCAAGTACAATCGGATGCAGTGGTGTAAAGCACGCCGCCACTGGACTCTAGAGCAGAGATGTGTTCTCTGGAGTGACCAATCACGCTTCTCTGTCTGGCAATCCGATGGTCGAGTCTGGATTTGGCGGTTGCCAGGAGAACGGTACTTTCCTGACTGCATTGTGCCAAGTGTAAAGTTTGGTGAGGGGGGATTATAGTGTGGGGTTGCTTTTCATGGGTTGGGCTTGGCTCCTTAGTTCCAGTGAAAGGAACTCTTAATGCTTCGGCATACCAAGACATTTTGGACAATTTCATGCTCCCAACTTTCTGGGAACAGTTTGGGGATTGCCTCCTTCTGTTCCAACATGATTGCGCACCAGTGCACAAAGCAAGGTCCATAAAGACATGGATGAGCGAGTTTGGTGTGGAGGAACTTGACTGGCCTGCACCTGACCTCAACCCGATAGAACACCTTTGGGATGAATTAGAGCGGAGACTGCGAGCCAGGCCTTCTCGTCCAACAGTGCTTGACCTCACAAATGCTCTTCTAAAGAATGGTCAAAAATTCCAATAAACACATTCCTAAACCTTGTGGAAAGCCTTCCCAGAAGAGGTGAAGCCGTTATAGCTGCAAAGGGTGGGCCAACTCCATATTAAACCCTACGGATTAAGAATGTCATTAAAGTCCATGTGCATGTAAAGGCAGACATCCCAAAACTTTTGGCAATATAGTGTATAATCCTCTGCTAGATGTGAAAGTACATGGAATGGGTTGTAAACAACGTTAGAATTATTTCTGCCTTGAACCCAATGTCAAAATAAAGGAAGAAATAGAAAAAAATCACCTGTTGCCGTTTTTTGAGTTGTCTCGCTCTCTCTTGTGTTCTCTGTCTTTATGTTTGTCCTTTTGTTTGTGTGAATCTGAGTCAAAAACAATAGTTTCATAAAGACTTCCCAGATTTAGAGGTACCATGCTTAATGAAATTCATAATAATTCATTTGAATCTATTTAAAATAAAAAATACAAAATAGGACTGTGATACATTTTAAGACTCCTCAAATGTAAGTGATATGCAATTACTTGATGTAGTATCATGTGTACGGCATAAATAAAACTTTATCACGCTGCATGATACTACATCATAATAACAATTACCAGTATATTGTGTTGTTATGGGATTTTACTAACAATAAAGTAACAGAAAACCACAATAGTAACTTGTACAATGTAAAAACCATAGTATATGAATATGGTAATCATAGATTATGTTGTATATTTAGGAAATATAAATTGTAATTATAAATATTATATATATTCAGTGGGTACGGAAAGTATTCAGACCCCTTTAAATTTTTCACTCTTTGTTATATTGCAGCCATTTGCTAAAATCATTTAAATTCTTTTTTTTTTCTCATTAATGTACACACAGCACCCCATATTGACAGAAAAACACACATTTTTTTGCATTTTTGCAGATTTATTAAAAAAGAAAAACTGAAATATCACATGGTCCTAAGTATTCAGACCCTTTGCTCAGTATTTAGTAGAAACACCCTTTTGATCTAATACAGCCATGAGTCTTTTTGGGAAAGATGCAACAAGTTTTTCACACCTGGATTTGGGGATCCTCTGCCATTCCTCCTTGCAGATGCTCTCCAGCTCTGGCTGGGCCATTCAAGAACAGTCACAGAGTTGTTGTGAAGCCACTCCTTCGTTATTTTAGCTGTGTGCTTAGGGTCATTGTCTTGATGGAAGGTGAACCTTCGGCCCAGTCTGAGGTCTTGAGCACTCTGGAGAAGGTTTTCGTCCAGGATATCCCTGTACTTGGCCGCATTCATCTTTCCCTCAATTGCAACCAGTCGTCCTGTCCCTGCAGCTGAAAAACACCCCCACAGCATGATGCTGCCACCACCATGCTTCACTGTTGGGACTGTATTGGACAGGTGATGAGCAGTGCCTGGTTTTCTCCACACATACCACTTAGAATTAAGGCCAAAAAGTTCTATCTTGGTCTCATCAGACCAGCGAATCTTATTTCGCACCATCTTGGAGTAATTTTTTAGCAAACTCCACGCAGGCTTTTATGTGTCTTGCACTGAGGAGAGGCTTCCGTCGGGCCACTCTGCCATAAAGCCCCGACTGGTGGAGTGCTGCAGTGATGGTTGACTTTCTACAACTTTCTCCCGTCTCCCGACTGCATCTCTGGAGCTCAGCCACAGTGATCTTTGGGTGGTTCTTCACCTCTCTCACCAAGGCTCTTCTCCCCTGATAGCTCAGTTTGGCCAGATGGCCAGCTCTAGGAAGGGTTCTGGTCGTCCCAAACGTCTTCCTTTTAAGGATTATGGAGGCCACTGTGCTCTTAGGAACCTTAAGTGCAGCAGAATTTTTTTTTGTAACCAGTTCATTTGACCTCATGATTCTCATTTGCTCTGACATGCACTGTGAGCTGTAAGGTCTTATATAGACAGGTGTGTGGCTTTCCTAATCAAGTCCAATCAGTATAATCAAACACAGCTGGACTCAGATGAAGGTGTAGAACCATCTCAAGGATGATCAGAAGAAATGGACAGCACCTGAGTTAAATATATGAGCGTCACAGCAAAGGGTCTGAATACTTAGGACCATGTGATATTTCAGTTTTTCTTTTTTAATAAATCTGCAAAAATGTCAACAATTCTGTGTTTTTCTGTCAATATGGGGTGCTGTGTGTACATTAATGAGAAAAAAAAGAACTTAAATGAATGCAAATGGCTGCAATATAACAAAGAGTGAAAAATTTAAGTTTAAAGTTTAAAATTTAAAAACTGAATACTTTCCGCACCCACTGTATATGTGCTTACATTACACTTATTAAGTTATCATAGTTTAAAACCATTAGACTTTCATTAGGCATATAGAAGTTCTATATGCCTGTGTTTTAAACTCAACTTTAAAAACTTCCAACAGTGATTGGCATAAAAACATGAGCAAAACGAAATATGTGTTTTTCTGAAGCTCCCCTACACCAGAGCCATTGAAAAAAAGTGTTGCGACATGCTTTGATCTCGCTGCCACGCGGTCACATGGTGTATAGAGCTCTCAATAGTGCCAAACAACTCTTTGAATGGGTTTAAGCAGAATAGACAGTTGTTTCAATATATTTGCAACAATTTCTGGTAAATATTAAAGGACAATAAGCATTGATTACTACGCTGACTACGCTTTACAGTAGCATTTTATTCTGTGGAGAGATAAAGAGACAACATTAATATGTTTTTCTTGAGTTTAGACATTCCTTGGGTCACACTCATACTCCTTGGTGGTCAAAAGTGATATATTAAAAAAGTCCTGGCTAATCCAAACTTTATAATGGCGTTGACTTGAGTCATTGAATTCCATAAAAGTGCATATATCCATCATATAACTGCTCCACACAACTCTGGGGGGTTAATAAAGGCCTTCTGAAGCTAAGTGGCGTGTTTGTGTAAGAAAAATATCCATATTTTTCAACTTATACCATTTTGACTTACTTTTCAAATATACAACAGCGGTCAGGAGCCATATGGCTCATTCAGTGAACGCCTGTGGCTGGACGGCTGGAAAAAACAAGCCAAACAATCACCTTTTTCATCATTAATCAAATAAAATTAAAGTAAATTAATTAAAAAAATTAAAGTAACACTGTCCAACAGCGACACCTGCAGGTAAAGTTACAGTGGGTTGCCTGAGCCCATTAAATTTTAACAGACCCACCAAAGTCGCGCTATGATTGGACGTCGGACAGCGTAGCGTGGCATGGGGACATGACATGCCATTAATCGATCTATGATCTATAACATGTAAAACGGGAACATGAACGGAATATTCTAAAAGCAACTCAAGTAAACCCCTTAATCAGAATATTGTCTTATTCAGAATAAGGTCAATAATTAGATTACTGCTGTCCATGTAAACATAGTCACTGTTTTTACAAATTCCCGTTTTTGTATTTTACATGGAGACGATAATGGTATCATTTTCAAAACCTTGCGCTTTGAAATCCATTTTCAAAAGTTTGCGTTTTCAGGCCTCCAAAACGCTGTTGTCGTATAAATGAGTGGCCAAAATGCATAAAAACCGTGTAAAGTCTAGTCTAGCTGCTCAAAAGAGTATTGCTGGTCATAAATGCTTACTTATTTTTTTAGGTTTTGCATTTGAATATATATTTAGACACTATCAAACACTAGATTTTTATAGGTTTAGATTTTTTTAATGTTACATTTAAAAAGGTCAATTACTCACATCCTAATGTTATTTTTATGATACTCACAGCATACACAACAAGTGAATATTAATGAATGCAAGCAAATTCTGAATTTAACCCAAGAAAGAGGTTTAAATAGTGTTAAAAAAACAAGGCAACCAATTGCATTCAACAGAACTCTTTATTATATAATATATCCAGTGAGGTGCTAGATAATTATTCCTTGAATGGGCAGTCTTCATAGAAACTCATTTGACCTCCTACAGGGAGAGAAAGATTGCAGAAAGACTAAAAAAACGGTTAAAAATATGACAACTAGCATCTGGTAGCTACTGAAATGTTGCTCATGTCATCTAGCTGCAAGGAGTCTATTGATTATCTAACGATAAACATTAACTTTAATGCGCTTCATAAAGTATCACTACTTGCTAGAGGTCAACTAATGCATTAAAATGTGACAAAATGCAGAAATTTCATCAACTTGTCAAGAAGTGTGCTTGAGAAACACTATTGGTTGCTTGGAACTATTGGGTGTTCGGAACTATTGCTTGCTTGGAACTATTGGTTGTTTGGAACTATTGGTTGCTTAACTTGGAACTATTGGTTGTTTGGAACTATTGGTTGCTTAACTTGGAACTATTGCTTGCTTGGAACTATTGGTTGCTTAACTTGGAACTATTGGTTGTTTGGAACTATTGGTTGCTTGGAACTATTGGGCGTTCGGAACTATTGGTTGCTTAACTTGGAACTTGTAATGGGCGATATGAACAATATGCAATATAAACTATACAAAATTGGCCTACGATGGAGATTTTGATTCTATTGCAATAATTCTATTGTGATAATGCGTGTTAATGATGTATGTACCCTTGAGATTTAGAGCCACAAGCTGCAACTGGCTGCAACGCCTCATTGTATTCGTCATCTTGAGTAAGCACAGATGAAAGCGAAATGGAGGAGCTGGTGAAACGTCCGACGAGCAGCAAACTATACTGTAGAGTGTGTGGGGCAACAGTTCCGGCTAAGAGAGGTAACATGACTAATCTGTTCTACCACCTCACAACATTCACTTTTGGAGGTTTACCTTATTGGTATTTTTGTATTATTTCTTATCATATACCTTGCGAGAGTCGCGTTTGTTTCTATTGAGCCTGATTTCTCAAAATGGTGTGTGTCCGCTTATCCTGGGTGCCATGACAACAGTGCGAGTTATAGTAACGCTACCTTCACGTGCTCTAGGAATTATCATAAATACAAGTTTCCTAGGTAAAAATTACACATGAATGCCCTCATATTTTGAAACTTGAATGCAATGATCTCATAATCACGACTTCAGAAATTGGAATGATCAAATTTCCGATAGCACGTGAAGGCAGCATAAGCATGAGTGCTGGCGGCTGCTGAAGGCTCGCACTCATCACAGTAACATGCGCAGAGTAATGGCCGAGCTCAGTGTTCTGACTGAATAATACGGTTTCTTTCTCGCAAAACTTTATAGTATGCCTCCTGAACACTTTCCATATATGGCGTGCGTCTCACTCTATCGTTGCGTGATACTTTTGTATCCTTTTTGTAAAGTTTTTGCCTGTCCGCTACTCACTGCCATTAGGTGCGAGCTGGACGTTTTTTTTTTTTGTTGTTGTTGTTTTTCTTCTTTTGAGGTCCGAAAAAGATAGACGGACATAGGGCATTGGAACAACAGCAGGGTGAGTAAAAGATAACTTCATTTTCATTTCAGGGAGAACTATCCATTTAAGCTTTTTCTTTGTTAAAGTCTCTGCAACTAGTGTACTTGAATTTTATTTATCTGGAACATTACGTTGTATAATTACAGTTTTTGGCTTTCCTTAGGGTCTATATAACCTGTTCTGAAATGATTCTATTATAATTTATATATTATGATATATATCGTTATCGCAAGAAGCTGCACTGTATATTGCAATATGGATTTTAGGCCATATCGCCCATCCCTACTTGGAACTATTGGTTGTTTGGAACTATTGGTTGTTTAACTTGAAGCTATTGCTTGCTTGGAACTATTGGTTGCTTGGAACTATTGGTTGCTTGGAACTATTGGTTGTTTGGAACTATTGGTTGTTTGGAACTATTGGTTGTTTGGAACTATTGGTTGTTTAACTTGGAACTATTGGTTGTTTGGAATTATTGGTTGCTTGGAACTATTGGTTGTTTGGAACTATTGGTTGCTTGGAACTATTGGTTGTTTGGAACTATTGGTTGTTTAACTTAGAACTATTGGTTGTTCGGAACTATTGGTTGTTTAACTTGAAGCTATTGCTTGCTTGGAACTATTGGTTGTTTAACTTGGAGCTATTGGTTGTTTGGACCTAATGGTTATTTGGAACTATTGGTTGTTTGGAACTATTGGTTGTTTAACTTGGAACTATTGGTTGTTTGGAATTATTGGTTGCTTGAAACTATTGGTTGTTTGGAACTATTGGTTGTTTAACTTAGAACTATTGGTTGTTCGGAACTATTGGTTGTTAACTTGGAGCTTTTGGTTGTTTTGAACTATTGGTTGTTTAACTTGGAACTATTTGTTGTTTGGAACAACCAAACTATTGGTTGCTTGGCACTATTGGTTGTTCGGAACTATTGGTTGCTTAACTTGAAACAATTGGTTGTTCGGAACTATTGGTTACTTAACTTGGAACTGTTGGTTGTTCGGAACTATTGGTTGTTTAACTTGAAACAATTGGTTGCTTGGAACTATTGGTTGTTCGGAACTATTGGTTGCTTAACTTTGAACTATTGGTTGTTTGGATTTATTGGTTGTTTGGAACTATTGGTTGTTTGGAACTATTGGTTGTTTGGGCACTATTGGTTGTTCGGAGCTATTGGTTGTTTTGAACTATTGGTTGTTCGGAACTATTGGTTACTTAACTTGGAACTATTGGTTGTTCGGAACTATTGGTTGTTTGGAATTATTGGTTGCTTGGCACTATTGGTTGTTCGGAGCTATTGGTTGTTCGGAACTATTGGTTACTTAACTTGGAACTATTGGTTGTTTGGAATTATTGGTTGTTTGGAATTATTGGTTGCTTGGCACTATTGGTTATTCAGAACTATTGGTTACTTAACTTGGAACTGTTAGTTGTTTGGAACTATTGGTTGTTTGGAACTATTGGCTGTTTTGAACTGTTGGTTGTTTAACTTGGAACTATTTGTTGTTTGGAATTATTGGTTGTTTAACTTTGGTTGTTTGGAACTATTGGTTGTTCGGAACTATTGGTTGTTCAGAACTATTGGTTGCTTGGAACTATTGGTTGCTTGGAACTACTGGTTGCTTAACTGAACTATTGGTTGTTTAACTTGGAACTATTTGTTGTTTGGAACTATTGGTTGTTTGGAACTATTGGTTGTTCGGAACTATTGGTTGTTCGGAACTATTGGTTGCTTGGAACTATTGGTTGTATGGAACTATTGGTTGTTCGGAAATATTGGTTACTTAACTTGGAACTATTGGTTGTTTGGAACTATTGGTTGTTCGGAACTATTGGTTGCTTAACTTGGAACTATTGGTTGCTTGGAACTATTGCTTGTTTGGAACTATTGGTTGTTTAACTTGAAACAATTGGTTGCTTGGAACTATTGGTTGTTCAGAACTATTGGTTACTTAACTTGGAACTATTGGTTGTTCGGAACTATTGGTTGCTTAACTTGGAACTATTGGTTGTTTGGAACTATTGGTTGCTCGGAACTATTGGTTGTTTGGAATTATTGGTTGTTTGGAATTATTGGTTGCTTGGCACTATTGGTTATTCAGAACTATTGGTTACTTAACTTGGAACTATTGGTTGCTTAACTTGGAACTGTTAGTTGTTTGGAACTATTGGTTGTTTGGAACTATTGGCTGTTTTGAACTATTGGTTGTTTAACTTGGAACTATTTGTTGTTTGGAACTATTGGTTGTTTAACTTTGGTTGTTTGGAACTATTGGTTGTTCAGAACTATTGGTTGCTTGGAACTATTGGTTGCTTGGAACTACTGGTTGCTTAACTGAACTATTGGTTGTTTAACTGAACTATTGGTTGTTTAACTTGGAACTATTTGTTGTTTGGAACTATTGGTTGTTTAACTTTGGTTGTTTTGGAACTATTGGTTGTTCAGAACTATCGGTTGCTTGGAACTATTGGTTGTTCGGAAATATTGGTTACTTAACTTGGAACTATTGGTTGTTTGGAACTATTGGTTGTTCTTGGAACTATTGGTTGCTTAACTTGGAACTATTAGTTGCTTAACTTGGAACTATTGGTTGCTTGGAACTATTGCTTGTTTGGAACTATTGGTTGTTCAGAACTATTGGTTGTTCGGAACTATTGGTTACTTAACTTGGAACTATTGGTTGTTCGGAACTATTGGTTGCTTAACTTGGAACTATTGGTTGTTTGGAACTATTGGTTGTTTAACTTGGAACTATTTTGTTTTTGGAACTTTTGGTTGTTTTGAACTATTGGTTGTTTAACTTGGAACTATTGGTTGTTTAACTTTGGTTGCTTGGAACTATTGGTTGCTTAACTTGGAACTATTGGTTGTTTGGAACTATTGGTTGTTCGGAACTATTGGTTGTTTAACTTAGAGCTATTGGTTGCTTGGCATTATTGGTTGTTCAGAACTATTGGTTACTTAACTTGGAACTATTGGTTGTTCGGAACTATTGGTTGCTTAACTTGGAACTATTGGTTGTTTGGATTTATTGGTTGCTTGGCACTATTGGTTGTTCGGAACTATTGGTTACTTAACTTGGAACTATTGGTTGTTCAGAACTATTGGTTGCTTAACTTGGAACTATTAGTTGCTTAACTTGGAACTATTGGTTGTTCAGAACTATTGGTTGCTTGGAATTATTGGTTGCTTGGCGCTATTGGTTATTCAGAACTATTGGTTACTTAACTTGGAACTATTGGTTGCTTGAAACTATTGGTTGTTTGGAACTATTGGTTGCTTAACTTGGAACTGTTGGTTGTTTGGAACTATTGGTTGTTTGTAAGTATTGGCTGTTTTTAACTTTGGTTGTTTGGAACTATTGGTTGCTCGGAACTATTGGTTGCTCGGAACTATTGGTTGCTTGGAACTACTGGTTGCTTAACTTGGAACTATTGGTTGTTTGGAACTATTGATTGTTTAACTTGGAGCTATTGGTTGCTTGGCACTATTGGTTGTTCGGAACTATTGGTTGTTTGGAACTATTGGTTGTTTAACTTGAAACAATTGGTTGCTTGGAACTATTGGTTGTTTAACTTGAAACAATTGATTGCTTGGAACTATTTGTTGTTTGGAACTATTGGTTGTTCTGAACTATTGGTTGTTTGGAACTATTGGTTGCTTGGCACCATTGGTTGTTCGGAACTATTGGTTACTTAACTTGAAACTATTGGTTGTTTGGCACTATTGGTTGTTCGGAACTATTGGTTGCTTAACTTGAAACTATTGGTTGTTTGGAACTATTGGTTGTTCGGAACTATTGGTTGTTTAACTTGGAGCTATTGGTTGTTTGGAACTATTGGTTGCTGGGAACTATTGGTTGTTTAACTTGGGAGCTATTGGTTGCTTGGAACTATTGGTTGCTTAACTTGGAACTATTGGTTGTTTGGAACTATTGGTTGTTTAACTTGGAGCTATTGGTTGTTCTGAACTATTGGTTACTTGGAACTATTGGTTGTTCGGAACTATTGGATGCTTAACTTGGAACTATTAGCTGCATAACTTGGAACTATTGGTTGCTTGGAACTATTGGTTGTTTAACTTGGAGCTATTGGTTGTTCTGAACTATTGGTTACTTGGAACTATTGGTTGTTCGAACTATTGGATGCTTAACTTGGAACTATTAGCTGCATAACTTGGAACTATTGGTTGCTTGGAACTATTGGTTGTTTAACTTGGAGCTATTGGTTGTTCTGAACTATTGGTTACTTGGAACTATTGGTTGTTCGGAACTATTGGATGCTTAACTTGGAACTATTAGCTGCATAACTTGGAACTATTGGTTGCTTGGAACTATTGGTTGTTTGGAACTATTGGTTGTTTAACTTGAAACTATTGGTTGCTTGGAACTATTGGTTGTTCTGAACTATTGGTTGCTTGGCACTATTGGTTGTTCGGAACTATTGGTTGCTTAACTTGAAACTATTGGTTGTTTGGAACTATTTGTTGTTTAACTTGGAGCTGTTGGTTGTTTGGAGCTATTGGTTGTTCGGAACTATTGGTTGTTTGGAACTAATGGTTGCTTGGAACTATTGATTGCTTGGAACTATTGGTTGTTTGGAACTTTTGGTTGCTTAACTTGTAACTATTGGTTGTTCGGAACTATTGGTTGTTTAACTTGAAGCTATTGGTTGCTTGGAACTATTGGTGTTTTGAAACTATTGTTTTTTTAACTTTGGTTGTTTGGAACTATTGGTTGCTTAACTTGGAATTATTGGTTGTTTGGAACTATTGGTTGTTTAACTTGAAACAATTGGTTGCTTGGCACTATTGGTTGTTTAACTTTGGTTGTCTGGAACTATTGGTTGTTTGGAACTACTGGTTGTTTAACTTTGGTTGTTTGGAACTATTGGTTGTTTAACTTTGTCAGTACCAAGTCGGCACTGATCACTGTAGCCAATCACATACATATTTGATGAGCGCGTAAGCGCAACGGCCAATCAGAGGTGTTTACAATTCCACTCAACAGCATTCAAAGTGTCACATTTTTTAAATTTCAGTACCGCCTTGATACTGAAGTCTGTACTTTTGACAACACTACTCAGAACTATTGGCTGCTTGGAACTACATGGTTCCTCAATTCCTATGAAAGTCTATGGGAATGGCTCTGTAAGTTATGATGTCAAGTTATGATTATTTTTCAATAACACGCAAGTTATGATGTCACTGAGGAGTCTGTGTTTAAAGGCTTGAAATCAAACTCAAAGTGACAATAGATCGACTTGTACAAAAAAAAGCAAAAAAAAATAATTGGTGCTCTTATTGCTTCAAAGTTGAAAATGAGCAGAGTATGTAGGCTTAAGTGCCCTCAAACTGATCTGATAGCATCACTGTACCTCCACAATTATGTGTTAGTAAGGGTTAGGCTGTTTGAAGGGGTGATTAGGGAGTAATATCAGTGTACACAAGGTTCAACAACAACTGTAAAGTGAGATAAGAAGAAGCCTGACTGCAGACAGAGCAAACCGTCACTAAAGCTGGAATTCAACATTCTCTATTCTCACTCTCTTTATACTATAGTATTACCATGCTACATTCGAAGAAAATATGGTATTACCAATGTATAATGACCATGTATATAATACCATGATACTAAAATGTCAAAAAGCCTGCATTATTGTTAAAGGGATAGTTCACCCAAAAATGAAAATTACCCCATGATTTACTCCCCCTCAAGCCATCCTAGGTGTATATGACATTCTTCTATCAGACGAACACAATCAGAGTTATATTAAAAATGTCCTGGCTCTTCCAAGCTTTATAATGGCAGTAAAAAGGGTAGTTCTGTTTTGAAGTCCATAAAAGTGCATCTATCCATTATAAAAATAATCCACACGGCTCCGGAGGGTTAATAAAGGCCTTCTGAAGAGAATCAATGCATTTGTGTAAGACAAATATCCATATTTAAAACTTTACAAACTGTAATCTCTTCTGCTGACTGTCGTCCACACATTCACGAGAGACTGGCGTTCCAGCATATGACGTAGGGCGCGGGCGTAGCGTAAATTCTGGTGATGACCGCGGAAGCGCAGAGGATAGAGCTGGATAGTCATCCGCTGGAACGCCAGTCTCTCGTGAACACGCGTACGGCAGTCAGCGGAAGAGTTGGGAAAGGTTTAAAAATGTATGTGTTTTTTTTTTTTTTGTTACAAAGCCTTTATTAACCCCTGGAGCACTTTTATAATGGATGGATGCACTTTTATGGACCATTCACTGCCATTATAAAGCTGGGAAGAGCCAGGACATTTATTAATATAACTCTAATTGTATTCGTCTGAAAAAAGAAAGTCATACACACCTAGGATGGCTTGAGGGAGAGTAAATCATGGGGTCATTAAAATTTTTGGGTGAAATGTTACTACTACCATAAACATAGTTTTGGCCAAATACCAGTTAGTTACAGGTATTGCTACAATAAAATAAGTAATGTTACATAAAAATAAATGACATGAAAACGACAGAATTTATGATTTAACATAATGTGGTAACTATGGTATTCTGGAGGTTGTAATGGTGAGCGAGCTGTCTGTTGCATGAGTTATTGCTGCTCATATTCAGAGCAGAGAAAATGGCGCAGAGACTAAGTCCTCACGCACCCTTTCCCCACTTTCATCGGCTAAATTCAGCCCGTTACCCTTCAAAATCCACCCGATGACAGTCATTCCCCGCTACTCGGTCTACTACTCTGTGTGAATGTGATCTCAGTGTGAGGCATCTCAGCTGTGAAGTGTGTTTTCACAGCGCTGTTTCTGAACAATAGACAGCAGAGAGAGCGGCGGACGGGACATAGTCTCTGACGCCATTTCTGCTCCATCTCACTGTCCCTGTCAAGAGCGCGGCTTCTCCGGCTGTAAATCAACACTTACTGGAGTCCAGAGACCCGCACTCCATCTGAAACACACATTTACACCGCATTTACAGACACTGTGTTGCATTTCAATAACAAAAACACATGCAATTAGAAGATATCCGCGCATAAAGTTGGCGTTGCCCGATTAAAATATTTTCCATGCATTGACAATCTTAACTTTCCGTTTGTAAAGTTTACTGCAATAACGTACAATTTCACTGCAAATAAATCCAGACCTGTCCTGCGAGAATAGTTTAATATAGAGAACATGCTCGAAATGGGTACCTGGTGGTGTTTATGTGCGTGATCTCCACTCATGTTGAGACTCTGGTGATGAAGAATGTGATGATGAAGGTATTGTCTGGAAATGACAAAGACGCCGGTATTAGAAAAGCTGTGACAAAATGATGAGATGACAGAGTTCGGTCGTCGAGTAAAGTCTGACCGCACCGCTACTGCGCATGCGCGGCATGCGTTCACAACACGACCAGCACACACTGGATTCTGATTCTGACGTTTTGAGGGGCAGTGGCCCAAAACAAAAACGGGGCAATATAGAGAATGAATAACAAACTTTTTACAATCATATTGTAAATACAACTGTTAGACTTTAGAGCTAATGCAATGTATGTTGTTGTAATTACTCTTCCAAAAAAGTTGATTCTGCGGCAATTTGATCTAATATTTAATGGTTTTTCAAAATGTTGTAGATTTATGTAGCAAATGAGAGTTGCTAAAATTATTGAATATATTTTGAGACAAAGGTCTTTGATTTTCAGTCAATAAAAGTAAATAAAGCAACAGGTTTTCAATAAGAATATGTTAAGGCATTTGGGGTAAAAGGCACAATAATTAACATGATAATAATAAACTGTGGCTGACTTTTCCATTTGTTGACATGACATGGTTAGATTCAGATGGTAAATCAAGCTGGGTGTCCACCTTAGAGATAATCACCATACACTCACCTAAAGGATTATTAGGAACACCATACTAATACTGTGTTTGACCCCCTTTCACCTTCAGAACTGCCTTAATTCTATGTGGCATTGATTCAACAAGGTGCTGAAAGCATTCTTTAGAAATGTTGGCCCATATTGATAGGATAGCATCTTGCAGTTGATGGAGATTTGTGGGATGCACATCCAGGGCACGAAGCTCCCGTTCCACCACATCCCAAAGATGCTCTATTGGGTTGAGATCTGGTGACTGTGGGGGCCATTTTAGTACAGTGAACTCATTGTCATGTTCAAGAAACCAATTTGAAATGATTCGAGCTTTGTGCCATGGTGCATTATCCTGCTGGAAGTAGACATCAGAGAATGGGTACATGGTGGTCATAAAGGGATGGACATGGTCAGAAACAATGCTCAGGTAGGCCGTGGCATTTAAACAATGCCCAATTGGCACTAAGGGGCCTAAAGTGTGCCAAGAAAACATCCCCCACACCATTACACCACCACCACCAGCCTGCACAGTGGTAACAAGGCATGATGGATCCATGTTCTCATTCTGTTTATGCCAAATTCTGACTCTACCATCTGAATGTCTCAACAGAAATCGAGACTCATCAGACCAGGCAACATTTTTCCAGTCTTCAACTGTCCAATTTTGGTGAGCTTGTGCAAATTGTAGCCTCTTTTTCCTATTTGTAGTGGAGATGAGTGGTACCCGGTGGGGTCTTCTGCTGTTGTAGCCCATCCGCCTCAGGTTGTGCGTGTTGTGGCTTCACAAATGCTTTGCTGCATACCTCGGTTGTAACGAGTGGTTATTTCAGTCAAAGTTGCTCTTCTATCAGCTTGAATCAGTCGGCCCATTCTCCTCTGACCTCTAGCATCAACAAGGCATTTTCGCCCACAGGACTGCCGCATACTGGATGTTTTTCCCTTTTCACACCATTCTTTGTAAACCCTAGAAATGGTTGTGCGTGAAAATCCCAGTAACTGAGCAGATTGTGAAATACTCAGACCGGCCCGTCTGGCACCAACAACCATGCCACGCTCAAAATTGCTTAAATCACCTTTCTTTCCCATTCTGACATTCAGTTTGGAGTTCAGGAGATTGTCTTGACCAGGACCACACCCCTAAATGCATTGAAGCAACTGCCATGTGATTGGTTGATTAGATAATTGCATTAATGAGAAATTGAACAGATGTTCCTAATAATCCTTTAGGTGAGTGTATGTATAATGATGAAACCATTATATTTAAAAATATATGAATCATATCATATAATAAAATATATTTATTTGTTACTACTGTAAATCTATATTGAGTTATTAAGGGATCTCATTCAATGCTTTCAGTATTTTTACTTTTTAAAATAATTTACTGTATTTTTTTAAATATATTTGTATATTAACATATTTTAATGACAGTATATTTATTGAACAATAATGAATTATTTTATTTATCAAAATAAGAAGAAAATAGAACAAACTTTGCTAAAGTGATTGTTTTGAACAAGTATTAACTTTATTAAAAACATTATTTAAGCTAAAGTATTTGGGTAACACTTTACAATACGGGTGCACTAATATGCATTAATTCATGCTTAACCAATGCACAGATAATCATGAATTAATGTATGACTCATGAAGAACTAACCCATTTATTAATGATTACTGCATCAGCAACTAATGAAGATTCTACATGATTAATAGATTAAGTAATATATGAATTGTTATTAGTTAAACATGTCATGTTGTATTAATTCCCTAATAATATATTATCTTAACTAATAGTGTAAATTCATATGTTAATTACCACAATGGTCAAAGCCATGCATTTCAACTTCCAGTTGTCTGCTTTAATTAATCATTAGCCAACGATTTGCAAAGGTATCATTATGTTATGACTTTACTTGTTGAGGCTTGTTTACTTGTTTACTATTAACTAAGACAAAACCCACAACCACAATGACATATTACTTAACAATTAGTTAATTAAAGCAGACAACTGGAAGTTGAAATGCATGGCTTTGACCCGTTGTGGTAATTAAAACGTTAATTTACACTATTAGTTAATATAATGTTATTAGGGAATTAATACATGATGACACATTTAATTATAAAATAGCAAAAATATTGCTAAACATGATCCAGAAGCGCAGGCGTTTTCTCTGGGCCAAGGCTCATTTAAAATGAACTGTGGCAAAGTGGAAAACTGTTCTGTGGTCAGACCAATCAAAATTTGAAGTTCTTTTTGGAAAACTGGGACGCCATGTCATCCGGACTAAAGAGGACAAGGACAACCCAAGTTGTTCTCAGCGCTCAATTCAGAAGCCTGCATCTCTGATGGGATGGGGTTGCATGAGTGCGTGTGGGCAGCTTACACATCTGGAAAGGCACCATCAATGCTGAAAGGTATATCCAAGTTCTAGAACAACATATGCTCCCATCCAGACGTCGTCTCTTTCAGGGAAGACCTTGCGTTTTCCAACATGACAATGCCAGACCACATACTGCATCAATTACAACATCATGGAAGGAGGATAGGAGGAGGATCCGGGTACTGAAATTCCTATTCCTAAACTTGAGCAACTTGTCTCCTCAGTCCCCAGACGTTTGCAGACGGTTATAAAAAGAAGAGGGGATGCCACACAGTGGGAAACATGGCCTTGTCCCAACTTTTTTGAGATGTGTTGATGCCATGAAATTTAAAATCAACTTATTTTTCCCTTAAAATGATACATTTTCTCAGTTTAAACATGTGATATGTCATCTATGTTGTATTCTGAATAAAATATTGAAATTTGAAACTTCCACATCATTGCATTGTTTTTATTCACAATTTGTACAGTGTCCCAACTTTTTTGGAATCGGGTTCGTATTCTGTAAAATGATTTACCCGCGGATTGGCTGAAGATTTGAATCCATATTTTGCACGGGCATTTGTTCTTTCTCACTGTCTTTTTTTTTTGTGAAGGCATTTTTTGTCTACAAAGTGTGGTGACAACAGTAAATTTGGAGTTGTTTGTATTTGATTAGATACAATAATTTGATTAGACTATTATCTTCCAAGAACAAGGATATTAGTTGGCCGCACATAAACCCGACACCCTTGTACCACTTTTGGTACTAACCTCTACATACCGGGAACAGCCCACAAAACCTGCCGTTTCGGAGACTAGCCATCACTATTTGGCCCTTGTTAAGTCACTCAGATTTGATCACTTGCACATTTTTTCTGTATATAACACTTGAAATTCAAGAACTGACCGTTTCACTTGACAGGTGCCATTGTAACACTATAATATGTTATTCATTTCACCTGCCAGTGGTTTTAATGTTGTGGCTGATCAGTGCGTTTCATTGGCTGAATCCAAAACTCACCCCCTAAACCCTCAATCACTATTCCTACATTAGTCCACTAATACAGTTCACTTGAAGGAGTGAATGAAACGAGTGAGCGAACTCGGACAGCCACTGTGTGTACATTGGTTGTACATTCTTTATTGTGGTGTATTGTGGGATTGAATGAGTGCACTCAATAACGTCCACTATGGTGCTGTCTGAAACCACAAATGGCTGTCCCCTCAAATAGGGCATTATTAGGGGGTGATTTCCGATCAGCCAAATCTATATGTGCTTATACGCAAAGAAAAAGTAACAAAGTATGAAATTTCATTAGCATTTGTTTTATACCGCTGAGAAACATCCTTGTGGGTTTTTGCCATTTTTTTTTTTTTCACACTGCCATGAAGACCATTCCTCACCGAGCGCCACACGCATACAAATGTTTAAATAAAAATTTATTTCAATTTGTTCACAATGTAAAAGCTTAAAACTTGCAAAATGGTGAAAAACAGAAACGTTTCGAACCAACATGGTGCCACACTGTGAACAACCCAACAACGAAAACGCAAACACCGCTGATAAACAAATAAAAGGAACACATAAAACAGAGAGAGTGATGACCAGGTCATATCTCCTGAGAGTCTTTGATGGGACAGCCGGACAGAACAGAGTCACACGCCTCCAATAAATCTTTCTGGCAGCTCACACAGATGTCCTGACTGTACCAGTCACGCATAGCCCGAGCCTGAACCGATGTCGAGTCGCTCCTGCATGACACTAGAACCAGAGGAATCCTGCGGGATAGAGTAGACAAACATTACAGAGCATCACATACATTGGGTATACAAAAAACACCAACACAAACGAATAAAAACAAATGCATTTAAAGAGTGGTGTGTTTTTTCCTTGCAAATTAATATGTAGTTTGTAGCCTATGGTTAAATGTAACTCCGTGAAATAAGGTTTAAAAAAAAACAAAGATGTTCGGCCCGCCCCAACCTAAAATAAGTTTGCTACCTTCTATCAACCAAAGGAAAAATTCATCTTTTTTTGTCTGAGTTTGCTGACTTATCAATATTGTTTTACATTCAAGACAATCCTTATCTTGTGGGATTTTCATTTTACTATACGCATCGACCAAAATGACTGATGAAAGGACTTAATTTTACTGGATTGTTTTAATCTTACACAGTTTATCAGTGGCCCAACACACACACAAAAGGCCATACTTCAGACCTTGATTAATGGGTCTCAGCCATCTTCTGTTGATATTGGTCTTGGTCTCTCTGGCTCTCTTTTTTTAAATCCGGAACTGTCCCTTTCTTGTACATCTCATATTTAATTTTCGCAAATGGAAGTCAGTCCAACAGATTTTGCAGACTCCCGTTTCCCCCCTTTATGGTCTTTCATCAGCTCCTCTTAAAGATTTCACAGTTGAATAATGCTCTCACCTCTAATCTGCACTCTTTTGCTCCCTTGAAGTCACGCAATGTCCCTTTTGCTCGTACTGCCCCTTGGTATAATGACAACCTGCGTTCTAAGGAGGAAGCCTGTCGTAAAATGGAGCGCAAATGGCGTAACTCTAGGCTTGAATGCATTTGATCAAGCTTGGAAAGACCACTTGGGGGAATTATAGAGCTGCAATTGAGTCTACAAGATCTGCTTATTTTCCTCAGAGCATTGATAAAGAAATCCCAGGCATCTCTTTCATACTATAAACGGACTCCTCAAAGTTAATGTTGGCACCTCTTTGCCCATTTCAAATGTAATTTTTTTTTTGTTGTAAAACGTAGTTCATGCTACACCGGTTTCCTCTTCAACGCTCTGCATGCCTAGTTTCGCTGGCACATCTTTCACTCTTTTCTCAAAATCGACAAAAACTGCTGCTGAAACCCCAGTTCCAAAAAAGCCTAATGTTGATTTGGACAGAATCACAACCTCTTACTCGACCGACTTGAAACTGTCTTTGGGGTTTCCTCTTGGATTGCTCTTAAGATCACTCTGGCTTAAAGGGTTAGTTCACACAAATTAAACTTCCGTCATTAATTCCTCTCCCTCATGTCGTTCCAAACCCGTAAGACCTTCATTCATCTCCAGAACACAAATGAAGATATTTCTGATGAGATCCAACAGCTCTCTGACCCCTCCATAGACAGCAACGTCATTTCAACATTCAAAGCCCAGAAAGGAAGATGTTGTTATAGTCCATGTGACTCCAGTGGTTCAACCTTAGTGTTATGACGCGACGAGAAAACTTTAGTGTGCAAAAAACAAACAAAAATAACGACTTCAACAATTTCTTCTCGTCTGTGTCTGCATTTAAGTCAACAGCGTAAGAGACTGTGCAGCGCTTCCGGGTTCTACGGCAGAAAGGCGGCTCACCATTGGCCAGCTCTTGCGTCACAGTGTGTCTCACAGACGAGAAGAAACGCGTTAATTCAAATTATTTTGGGAGGGTTCTGCGTACAAAGTATTCCGTCGCTTCATAACACTAAGGTTGAACCACTGTAGTCACATGGACTATATTAACCATGTCTTTACTGCCTTTCTGGACCTTGAAAGTGTTAAAGGTGTCATGAACTGGCTTTTTTATCATTTTATTATTTTTTATTATTTTTAACATTACATTCGCATGGTTTTTACATTCATTATGATGTTTTTGAATAAGTAATAGGCCATTTTATACCCTGGTTTTGAGCCTCTCTCCTGAACGCTCGGTTTTTATGGGCGTGCCGCACTGAGACCGAAGACTTGGAAGTAAACGCCCACTGCTACGATTGGATAAGTTTTGCATATCGACTGCCCCATGAGTACACGTGAGGGATTGCTTTGAAAACGTCCAATGTGGAAAAATGGCAACCGTAATGAGTCGCCCATACATGTTCGACCCAGAGTCTGATCCTGAATGACCCAAGAACACCTCAAACAGAAAGGATATTACAGCCTGTGACAGCTCGGTAAGTTAATTAGGTTTATTTATAATATATCGTTTTTTTTCTAGTTTTATATTAGTGTAACTGAAGATGTTAGCAAAAGATTATAATTCTAATATTTACCAATATTGTGAAACAATTTTGCGTTCTACATATGCTTTATATGTCTTGGTTGTGACAAGTACGGTTTCGTGTTAATGCATTATGAATGAATTCAACAGTTTGTTGAATGTTGTACCTTAATTTTGTTCAGATATCAAACGATCTGTAACAATGCAATACTATCACATATAAAAACATGTTTTACTCACGTAAGTGTGTTGCACCATTCCTGCCGGATCCAATATAGAAGGCACAGCATTATGTTTTAAATCTCAATGTGTCTGCAAATCCAGTCTCGACCTGTGTTTTATTTACAAACGATTCCGCAGTGAAATGAAGCGAACAAACGTGCAAAGTCCTACGCACGAGAGCTGGATCTTCATTAAAAATAAAGTTCAACCACTCATTCCTAATATTGAAATCCGAAGGAAGCTTCTGCAGCGACTGCGTGCTTCCGCAAACCAGGCACAGCGCAATATCTTACTCTCTTTGACATGTTTATTGCTCGGTAGCACGATCCGTTTAGCTCCACAAGTCGGTGGGCGGGGCTACAGAATCAGGTGTTGTTCATCTTATGTTGAGGCGGTGTTTCACCACACGATGACGTCAAGGGTTGGCACATTCTGAGATTGAGCGTTTGCTGGGCCTGGTGTCAATAAAAGCTTTTCTTTGACTAACAAGGAAGTTTTCAGCTCTGAAGCTTATAAGAATATCCTGTATCACAATGAACTTTTATATCAAAGGCTCAAGGGAAAGTTGATTTCTCAATTCATCACTCCTTTAATTGAATTGCTGTCTATGGAGGGGTCAGAGCTCTCAGATTTCATCAGAAATATCTTCATTTGTGTTCTGAAGATGAACAAAGGTCTTATGGGTTTGGAAGGACATGAGGGAGAGGAATGACGAATGTCATTTTGGGGTGAACTAACCCTTTAATTATTACTTTATGCAGATGATACTCAGATTTAGATTCACTCTAATCCTGGTCAAAATGTTGATGTCTTAATAGTGATAAGGTTTTGCTTATTGGCTCTTATCTTCATAAAGTTGGTTCACTAAATGTTAGCCACGTTTCTAACATCTGTAAAACTGCATTCTACCATCTTAAATATATCTAAATTACGGCACATCCTTTCAATGCAAAATGCTGAACAGTTAATTCATGCGTTCATGACCTCAAGGCTAGATTACTGTAATGCTTTACTGGGTGGTTGCCCTGCTCGCTTAATAAACAAACTCCAGCTGGTCCAAAACGCAGCAGCTCGAGCTCTTACTAGAACCAGGAAGTATGACCATATTAGCCCGGTTCTGTCAACACTGCACCCCTCCCCCAAGATATTGTCTACTTACCAGGCTGAATTCCAGGACCAGCGTTCATTCCAGAAATTTCTCTGGCTTTGCTCACTATCTTTCATCACTATTTGCTTGAAGAAGCTCAGAGGAAGGTTCACGCAGTGCTTGGAGGGCAGACGCATCTGTTACAGAGATCACATGCAAATGATCAGCCAGACGTCAATGCCATCCAAACATTCAATACGTCAGAGCCTCCAGCTTACCTCTATACAACACAGAGGACACACAACCCTGTGAACACACAGCGGAAATGTCAAGACAGCACGTTTCATCATGAGCAGATTCAGAGAAGAGTGATCTTACCTCTGACACAGAGAGCAGATATTATGCCACGTGAAATAAATACTTCTCATTGCACAGCAGGAACAAACCTAAGAAGAACAGATTTTTAGGCTATGTTCAGGCTGACAGGAAATAAAGAGAAAAAGGGATTCAAACCACATTTGGAGGTGAAATACAATTCCAATAATTTTTACAGATGCATCTCAACCTGCCTGCTCAAATGCCAGAAGTATTCATATGGTGTATTCAACGGTATGGCCAAAGATTTTGGTAGTGACTACGTCACAATATACACTGCATATAAGGCATAACATTATGACCACCTTCCTAATATTGTGTTGGTCCCCCTTTTGTAGCCCTGACTCATTGAGGCATGGACTCCACTAGACCCCTGAAGGTGTGCTGTGATATCTGGCACCAAGATGTTAGCAGCAGATCCTTTAAGTCCTGTAAGTTGCGAGGTGGGGCCTCCATGGATCGGACATCCCACAGATGTCGACTGGATTGAGATCTGGGGAATTTGGAGGCCAAGTCAACACCTTAAACTCGTTGTTGTGCTCCTCAAACCATTCCTGATCTATTTTTGCTTTGTGTCAGGGTACATTATCCTGCTGAAAGAACCACAGCCACCAGGAAATACCATTTCCATGAAAGGGTGTACATGGTCTGCAACAATGCTTAGGTAGGGGCTCACCCACTGTTGGTGCTTTCGGCGGTGGACAGGGGTCAGCATGGTCAACCTGACTGGTCTGTGGCTACGTCACCTCATACACAACAAACTGATGCACTGTTTATTCTGACACCTTTCTATCAGAACCAGCATTAACTTCTTGAGCAATTTGAGCTGCAGTAGCTCATCTGTTTGATCGGACCACACGGGCCAGCCTTCGCTCCTCGCGTGCATCAATGAGCCTTGGCCGCCCATGACCCTGTCTCCGGTTCACCACTGTTCCTTCCTTGGAGCACTTTTGATAGATCCTGACCACTGCAGACCGGGAACACCCCACAAGAGCTGCAGTTTTGGAGATGCTCTGACCCAGTTGTCTAGCCATCACAATTTGGCCCTTGTCAATCTCGCTCAAATCCTTACGCTTGTCCATTTTTCCTGCTTCTAACACATCAACTTTGAGGACAAAATGTTCACTTGCTGCCTAATATATCCCACCCACTAACAGGAGCCGTGATGAAAGAAGTGTTTTTTTTACTTCAATCAGGCATAACATTATGACCACTGACAGGTGTATAACAGTCTCCTGTTGCTGAGTTTCCACGGAAGAGTTCTCCACCGCGACTCGACAGGGCGCTTATTTGAGCAAGCTAATGCACTTCCATCTTTCCTGCATCTGTTTTGAAAGCCTCGTCACGTATGCCTACGTCATTACCAAAGCAACCCATGCAGATATCTTGGCTATGTCTAGACATGCATCTTATTTGATCACTTGCAATTAATAGTGCGGACAGTCTGCAGTCTGAACAGGCATTTTAGGTGAAATGTTTTTATTTCCAGGAGTTCTCACCCGCCAGTCCTGGTATCTCTCACACGGCATATTCTTCAGATCTCCTTTTTCCTCAGAACTGTGCATTTTCATGACGTCAACGATCGTTGTGAGAACAGACCCCTTGTTACTGCTCTTAACCTTGGACAAGAAAGGTTCAGTACAGAGGTTAAAAATAATAGTAATTTACTACTATACACAAGTATTTTTGGGGATACTCTTACTGTAACATTTAAAACGGTAGAAAAAAAAAAAAAAAGTACACATTACACTTTCAAGTAAACTTAGAAATACAAAGTATGCCATATGAATTAAATCCTCAATACTATTTTTTCTTTATCTTAATCTATGTTCTAGAGTTTTTAGTCAAAAAAAAAAAAAAAAAATACTAAAATGAAGAAAAAAAAAAAAACAATTGACTCGTTTTAACGTAAATTCAAGAAATATAAAACACTTTAAGGTTTAAGTTTTGAACTTGCAAATACTTAAGCAAAATTAAAAATGGATACTTTTTTTGGGTACACAAAAAAAATGCTGGGTTAAAAACAACCCAAGTTGGGTTGAAAATAAACAACCCAATCACTGGGTTAGTCTAAGCAAACATTTAACCCAACTTGGGTTGTTTTTAACCCAACATTTCAGAGTGTAGGCCCTTTATTGAATAAAAGTTGCACCATATTATTTGTACTTAAACTGAAATAAAATTTCTCAGTACTTCACACCTCAGCAACATAAGAATTACAATGAAAACATGAAAAAAAAAAAAAAAAAAAAAAAACATACGTGAGAGATTGTTGATATAAAAAAAAAAAAAAAAGTGCAAAAAGACACATGACTGCAGTCTTCATCTCATGTAACTTAATGTGCACCAAGTAAAGATTTCAAGAGTCATTTCCTGGATCATAACGTGACGCACCACTTTGAAGAGATCCCTGTTGCAAGCAAAAGATTTGGTCCGGCGCTTTCCTGTGCAGACTCTGATGTCTAGGGGGATTGGATGACAACAACCACATTTAAGAAAATCATCATTTTGGTAAATATGAATAAAAAAAAAAAATAAATAAATACATTGAGACTTTTTCCAAGCCCATTAATCCCCAATAACTGTAATATCCTTTTTACTAATGGGCATTATGTATTAATGGGTTAAAATGTACTTAATTCTCATTAAAGCAATTTTTGAAATAAGTTTCATTTTGTTGTAATTTACTTATTTGGAGGTCAAATGTAACAGTCTTGTCAGGTTTCATCCATTTCAGCACAAATCAAGAGCTCACCTGTAAAGCTGGCGTCTTCAACAGGAGTTTCCTGCACAGTTTCCTACAAACATTTTACACAACTATAAAACTGTGGTAAGAAATATGAAGAGGACCAACCTGATCTAACAGGAAAACAAATGTGTTGAGGTGGCGATTTCATATTAATTCATACAAAACAAACCCCCATAAAGATCCTCCTCTAACCCCACCCCTAAACATATCCATCACTGGTGCATGAGCAGATTGCATGAAAAATGTACAAGTGATAACCATTTTATCTTCTGACTAATTCAAAATGAATTATGAACTGCCATGAGACTGTGTTGAGAGGACTCGTACATCCGAACGCATCCTGTGCAGAGTTGGCTTCAGAAAAGAGGCGTCTTCAGCCACTTCATTAAGGGATGAGCCATCTGCTGCTTAAGGAATCAGAATGGTCAGTGGTTTGCGCATTCAGATGCTACCAAAAAAACCTAAAAATGAAAGTTCAGAGTGGTGTACATTGGCAGGTTGGCTCTTTGTTGCGTGCCAGGCGTTTACAGTGGTTGATAGAGCGAATCTCCTCCATCAGCAGCTCGTGTGGACTGCTCTGCTCTTTGGGCTTCAGTCTCATCTTGCGCTCAGAGGCCTGAGGAAGAAGAAATCAATATGGTAGCTAAACCTGATGCTGAAAAAGTAAACATCCAATTGTTCCAAAACTGCAAGCCACAGAGACTGGATTAGATGGTGGGCTTTATGACAGGTGGTGGGGATGGGAAGGGATTGGTGACATCAGCCAAAAAACATTTGAGATTTAAAGATTTCACATAGGGTCAATTTGAGAGGCAATATTTGGGAGACAATGTTTTTCATAAACCCTATTATTCTGGTCTCATCACATCCTGATAGCAATCAATAACAAGTGGTCTAAATATTAAAACCTATACATTTACAGTACTGTGCAAAAGTCTTAGGCACGTTGGTGTTTTCACACGAAAAAAAATGAAGCCAGTTATTTATATCTTTTACTGTAATGAGTCAGTAGAAAATAGTTTACATTTCCAAACATTAATTTTCGATTAATTGTAATAGTCCAGTGAATTTTTTTTATTTTATTATTAAATGCACAAGAAGTCTGCCAGCAGCCGGTAGGATCTGATCTCACCATCATCGAGTCAGTCTGTGATTACATGAAGAAACAGAAAAAACTGAGATGGACTAAATCCAGAAGAACTGAGGTAACGTCTCCCAGACACTCGAGGAAACCTTCCTGCAAAACTACAGTACTGTGAAAAGATTAGGCACCCGTCAGAATGCTTTAAAGTGAGAATGCTGTCAAAAAATAATAACACAAATAGCTTTTATTTATGAATTCGCTTCTATTAACTAAAGCAGATCGATATTTGGGGTGAGCACCCTTTGCTTTTGTCACCTCATCTATTCCTACACCGGTTCCTGTCGTTCTGCAGGAAGGTGTCTGGGAGGCGTTGCCTCAGAAAAAACTGAGATGGACTAAATCCAGAAGAACTGTTTCTTCATGTAATCACAGACGGACTCGATGAAGATGAGATCAGATCTCCATATGCAGGATAGAGACTATTGTCAGACTATTATGCATACACAAATCTCACTGGATTATTAAAATTAATGGCAATTCATTTATAAATGTAAACTGACATTTCCTACTGACACACTACAGCAAAAGATAGAAATAACTGACTTAAAGCCACTTTATGTAAAAATACTAGCGAGCCTAAGACTTTTGCACAGTACTGCATCTTCTGTGGAAGTCTTAGGACCAAGAAAAATAAATAAAAACGGTCAATCATTGCATTTGGTCCAACATATGCATTTCTATACCTCTGCGCACCTGCTTCCCCCTACTCTTTGGTAAGCCCCGCCCCATGACTGGTTACGACCTGCCCTATTAGCATAGATCCCGTCCTGAGTGAGCCACAGCAATCCGGCATTTCGGTTTCCTTGCTGTAGTAGCAGGAGCTATACAATGGCTGCGTCTGAAAGTGAACACTCGAGTAGGTACTCATTTTGAATAATTACTTTATATATATATATATAAAAAAAAAAAAAAAAAGGATGTTCTATATAGAATGCGTGTGTGTAGTATGAATATAATCTGGACACACAACATTCTCCGTGTTGTTGTCATGGGATCTACCAACGTCACTACGTTGCTTCACTGTCATTCACAAATCCTCTCCCGTGACCTCATGGGACAGTAAAGTGTCCATCGTATGCACACATCAAAATCTATCCACTTGTATCCACTAACCCTTCAGAATCATCCTGTTGCATTCTAAGTCTCTCCATCAGAGTCTGACTCCGGTTCAAACACGACAGAAAGTGTGTTCAGCCTTACATTTTGGCTGCGTGAGATTGTCCAGTTGTGTTTCCAGAGCATCCAAAGCATGAGCTATAAAGGCTCCACCCTCTTCTAGAAAGGAGGCGGGGAGCAGGAGCTCATTTGCATGTAAAGGACACACAAATGGCATGTTTTTGCTCGCACCCAAATTTGACAAGCTATAATAAAATGATCTGTGGGGTATTTTGAGGAAGTTTCAGACACATTCTGGGGACACCTGAGACTTGTATTACATCTTGTAAAAAGGGGCATAATAGGACCCCTTTAAGTTTAGCTAGAATTTGGCTTAATGCTAACAGGCCTCATGTCAAACGTCGCATGAACAAATAGGAAAACGGGACATCACATCCACTGGCTGGAGAAAAATGTTAACGGCAGTACAAACTGATGGCCATATACAGACTTTTAAAAGGTAATCAGCCAACCTAGCTAGTTCTCTAGTTTGTTTAATTCAATTTTAATATTTAAATGTTAGAGTTTAAAAAATAAAAACCTTTTAGATCTCAAACTACATATGTGATTAACATCGATTATGCTTGTCTTTGCAGATATCTTGAGTAAAACAGCTCTATATTTAAAGCATGTACAAAAGACCAGAAATGGCAACCGGTTTTAAACAATACAGAAGATGCATGTGCATAACCATCATGTCCTCATATGAAAAGCAAATTCTTCTCACCGGTCGTAATTTTGGCCGCGAGCGGATGAATTCTAGAAGAGTCTGGTGAGGGTCTGGCTTTCTCTGGCATCCTACAAATCTCACATCCTACGTAATGCAAGAACGCATACAATTTAGACGTACATCCAATAAAAATCATTTCAAGTCATTAAAACAGAAATAATAAAAATATTTTTATTTATAATATTTATATATATATTTATATATATATATATATATATATATATATATATATATATATATATATATATTATATTATATTATATTATATTATATTATATTATATATAGGCAAAAGGGAAAAAAGAAACAGTCAAAAATGAATGAAGACAGACTGAACACAAACCTGAACTTTCCGTAGTGTGTATCGTCTGCACTGGATGTCCCGCAGAAGCTGGTTGAATGGAGGGGTCTCATCAGGCAGTGGGCATTTAGTTAACGTCACTCTCTTTGCTAACGGCTGCAACACGACACCTCTGCTCAACTCATCCACTAGATCCTTCCATGTGGGCATCTGCAGTGTGGAAACAAGACACTGAATCTAAGACTTCTACCATGGGAGCCAACAAGAAATGTCTAGTGCTACATTTCCCAAGGCTTTTGCTTTAATATATTATCATAATATCATAAGACATGTATAAATTATTATTATTATGGTGGGGCCAAGCAGGAAATTATGTAAATTGAGAATATTAAAAAAAAAGGAAGTAAACCTGAATATAGTTTTAACTCTGAATATAGATTCAAATCAATATGTAAATCCTGTATGTGTGTATGCATGCATGACAGGTGAAATGAATAACACTCATCTCATCACGGCACCTGTTAGCGGGTGGGATATATTAGGTAGCAAGTGAAAATTTTTTCCTCAAAGTTGATGTGTTAGAAGCAGGAAAAACGGGCAAGCGTAAGGATTTGAGCGAGTTTGACAAGGGCCAAATTGTGATGGCTAGACGACTGGGTCAGAGAAAGGTGTCAGAATACACAGAGCATCTCAGTTTGTTGTGTATGGCACTGCATGGCCGCAGACCAGTCAGGGTGCCCATGCTGACCCCTGTCCACCGCCAAAAGCACCAACAGTGGCACGTGAGCATCAGAACTGGACCATGGCGCAATGGAAGAAGGTGGCCTGGTCTGATGAATCATATTTTCCTTTTACATCACGTGGATGGCTGAATGTGCGTGTGCATCACTTACCTGGGGAACACATGGCTCCAGGATGCACTATGAGAAGAAGGCAAGCCGGCGGAGGCAGTGTGATGCTTTGGGCAATGTTCTGCTGGGAAACCTTGGGTCCTGCCATCCATGTGGATGTTACTTTGACACGTACCACCTACCTAAGCATTGTTGCAGACCATGTACACCCTTTCATGGAAACGGTATTCCCTGGTGGCTGTGGCTCTTTCAGCAGGATAATGCTCCTGACACAAAGCAAAAACGGTTCAGGAACGATTTGAGGAGCACAACGAGTTGGAGGTGTTGACTTGGTCTCCAAATTCCCCAGATCTCAATCCAATCAAGCATCTGTGGGACGAGCTGAACAAACAAGTCCGATCCATGAAGGCCCCACCTCACAACTTACAGGATTTAAAGGATCTGCAGCTAACATCTTGGAGCCAGATACCACAGCACACCTTCAGGGGTCCAGTGGAGTCCATGCCTCGACGGGTCAGGGCTGTTTTGGCCAACAAAATATTAGGATGCATTATGCCTGATCGGTGTGTATATACACACACACACGTCATGTATACCTGGGTGATTTTTGGAGCCCAGTACAAGTAAATGAAAATGGTAAAATGTAAAAATGTATATTTTGTTTTTCCTGAGAGCCCATTATAAAAACTGGAAAAACACCATTATAAAAACACTCTTTAAAGGGTGTTTGATTTGACAAATGCTGTGATGCTTACCCAGTCTGAGGTCACTCGTGCAACCAGTTGGGTCTCCGATTCAAACAGTTTCTGCAGACTCTGTTGAGTTTTTCCATATAAAATTGAGAATGAAATAAATGTCACTTCTAAAAACACCATCAGCAGGTAAAAACATGACTTCATGATCCATTTTTCAACCATAAAAACTGCACAGAGAGCTGTATTAGGATGCACTGATTGAAGTCTCAAATCCTCTCACCTCCTGGGACTGTTGAACGATCTGCAGATACTGACACAGCTCAACAGTGTGCGCGAACAGACTGGAACACATGTTCTTGTAATGCTTAACAGCCTGGCTCGGAACGTACAGGCGTTCCTTACAAATCTAGCAGAAACACAAATCGACACACAGAAACCAGGATGATCAGGCCACATCCTCATGCTTTTACACATTCAGACTGAAAGCATATTCTGTGATGGGTCCCGATCCAGTGAACGCAGCAGACGGATCATTCTGAAGGAGTGATGTCAGCACCTGGATGACATCAGAGATGGTGCAGATGGGTCGGCAGGAGTGATCGGCGCTGGGGTTCACTTTGGTCATCTGACACAGCAGGATCTCTAAGGTCTCACTCAATTCACGCTCCACCTGTGTCTCCAGACCCCAATCCAGACTCAAGTACACGAGACGGCCCACAAACTCAACGGCCTATAGAAACAATGGCACATGCATGAATGACATTCTTTTTTGATTATGCACCAAACTGAAACTCATTGCCTACCTGTTCCTCTGTCTTCATCACAAATGCATTACCTACAGACAGAGATGTTAAAAAAAGTATTTTATTGTATTAATAAAATTGATTGCTTCACTTACAATGGTGGCTTTCAGACTACTTTGTCAAATTTAAATCGAATTAAAATTAGAATAAAAAAAAAAAAAAAAAAAAAAAAAAAAAAAAAAAAAAAATGGATATTTGGAGCCAGGATTTTTTTTTAATAACATATGAGTGTCAAATTAATTTTTGGATTTATCATTTAAAAAGAATTGTTTGAAAAAAAAAAAAACTAAATATTATAAAACAAACAGTTATGAATAAATTTACTTACATTATGTGAATAACCAAGTAATCCATAAAAGTAACTGTAATCTGATTATAACATTTAAAAAGTAATCAATTACTACATGTACTATAATCTGATTAAAGCCACAATGTAGCTTTTCACCGCTAGAGGTCGCTTATTCAAAACAAAAAGGCGTAGTTTGACGGCGTCTTGATTACGGCTGAGTTTTTAGTTATGCCATTTCTGCTTCTTCCGCTCATGCGTATGGGAGGTAATGCAGCGTGTTTATCATATTACACACATTTGAGTGTGTTGAATGTTATGTTATAATGCTACTCTGTGCGTTCACTCGATGGCTATGAGACACTTGTTCACACTGCAGTGAGCTAGATCATATTAGACATGGTAAAACATGGTACTCGCGGTAAATCAAGAAAACCAGATTTAAACAAGAAGACTAACTGTGTTGAGCTGGAGAACAGTCATTAGTTTTCTGTCAATGAATGTATCCAAACAGTTGCTCACCTGTCTAATATAAAAACACACTTAAAGTGTCTTTGGTGTTTCTGTGGTTTCTACAAAATAAAAACAGAAATCGAGGGTAACGCGGGTATGATGTCACTGATAGGTGACGCACGGTCCGTGTCCTAGTTAAAATTGCTGATTTCTCTGGATTTAAACATTCTTAGAAACATTTGACCCAACACACGTACACAAGTCAGCAACATATATAGCATTGTTCTAGTGGTTTTTAGATATTTTAATCGAAAAATTGTACATACTGTGCCTTTAAGTAATCCAGATTACATGTAACGTTACACCGTTACTACCCAGCAGAACTGAAAGATGAAGAACTCTGACACTCTGAAGTGGCTTGTCCCATAGACTTCCATTGCAACGGTTTTGTTTGCAATGGACAACGGGTTACAGCTATGAACCCAGAACATTTCTTTAAATATGAGGAAAAAAAAAAAAAAAAAAAAATCATCCCTATATAACTGTTAGTGTTCTTACCGGCATTACCGTCGGTCGGCCGCAGAGAGACGCTGCCGTCGCGGGAGAACAGCACGCCATCCGTAGTTGGAGACACGAGAGTTTTCCTCCATGTTTGGTGTGAGAGTAAAGAGCAGAGCTGAAAGCACAGAGCCCAGGCCTGCTCCTCACTCACGGGGTGATCGTGAATCTGAAGCATCTCACCCAGAGACAGCTGATCATATGAACACATCCGACCCGTGTTCATATATAGGGACAACTCCATCATCTCCTCTTCTGAACTGCGAATTTCAGTTTTGACAAGTATTTAAAACGCTGCTTGACTTGCTGAAAGATGAGTTCCACAACGATAAACGCTATAAATCTTTCCTTCCTATACGCGTGCTTCTCAGTTCTTCTCTATAATGAGCGTAATTAACCGCACCTGAGAACCGAGTCACTTCTAGTGTTGGGAACTGCGATTCGTCTGTAGTGAATCGGTTCGTTCAGACTGTTCGAATCAACCAGTTGAAATACAGTTGCAGCCTTGTTTGTTTTCTCAGAGATGAATGACAACATTAAGATACAAGTCTGTCTAATTAGCCTACATGATATCTCTGGTGTTATTGGGAATGATCACACGTCATTGCAAAGAAATGTTTGGCTTCAAAATCAAAAGCTACTAATTTTATCCTAAGGAAAAGTTTGTGTTTACATAATATGTGTGTGTACTGTGTATAATTATGTATATAAATTCACACACTCATTCATGTATATACTTAAGAAATATATATATATATATATACATACACACTCACCTAAAGGATTATTAGGAACACCTGTTCAAATACACATTAATGCAATTATCTAATCAACCAATCACATGGCAGTTGCTTCAATGCATTTAGGGGTGTGGTCCTGGTCAAGACAATCTCCTGAACTCCAAACTGAATGTCAGAATGGGAAAGAAAGGTGATTTAAGCCATTTTGAGCATGGCATAGTTGTTGGTGCCAGACGGGCTGGTCTGAGTATTTCACAATCTGCTCAGTTACTGGGATTTTCACGCACAACCATTTCTAGGGTTTACAAAGAATGGTGTGAAAAGGGAAAAACATCCAGTATGCGGCAGTCCTGTGGGCGAAAATGCCTTGTTGATGCTAGAGGTCAGAGGAGAATGGGCCGACTGATTCAAGCTGATAAAAGAGCAACTTTGACTGAAATAACCACTCGTTACAACCGAGGTATGCAGGTATTGGGCATCGTTTACTTGCCACGGCCTACCTGAGCATTGTTTCTGACCATGTCCATCCTTTTATGACCACCATGTATCCATTCTCTGATGTCTACTTCCAGCAGGATAATGCACCATGTCACAAAGCTTGAATCATTTCAAATTGGTTTCTTGAACATGACCATGAGTTCACTGTACTAAAATGGCCCCCACAGTCACCAGATCTCAACTCAATAGAGCATCTTTGGGATGTGGTGGAACGGGAGCTTCGTGCCCTGGATGTGCATCCCACAAATCTCCATCAACTGCAAGATGCTATCCTATCAATATGGGCCAACATTTCTAAAGAATGCTTTCAGCACCTTGTTGAATCAATGCCACGTAGAATTAAGGCAGTTCTGAAGGCGAAAGGGGGTCAAACACCGTATTAGTATGGTGTTCCTAATAATCCTTTAGGTGAGTGTGTGTGTGTGTGTGTGTGTGTGTGTGTGTGTGTGCGCGCGCACGCACACACGTATTTCAGAGGTCTGTAATTTGAGACGTCACTACTTTACACAGTTGTTTGTAATTCATACTGTAGCCTAAATATAAAAATGTAAGTTTTTGTTTTTTTGCAGAAAATCGTTGTGGTTTTGACCTCTACCAGCAGGGGTTTCACTCTTGTGGTGAAATACTTATTCAGTGCGTATTCAACTTCCATCTCCTGTGTGATGAATTAATCTACTTCTGACTATTATTTAATTGGACTGCATTTGATTAAAAGCATAAAATAACTGCTTTTGGAAGCCAAATAGACTGAACGGCATTCGCTGAATGAACCAGGCACATAATCAGGGTATATGACACAAATTATCAGTATATACTGCATGTTAGCATTGACTTTTGACCTTTTCCAGTCTTGTCTTTAAAACTGTTCTAATGTAAGATTGCTCATATTTCTAGTTAAGTTAAATTGATGGTACTTTTGTATTAAAAACATGACCATTTGAAAGGGAGCTTCTATTTGCATGTTTCAGTGACAAAAACAAGTCAGATGTACACTTGTAAAAATAGTTTAATGCATGTGATCCGGGGGCTAAATGGGTGAGCATTGGTGCTGACAGTATTGAAATGCAGTTAATTCATGATATATACGCAGATGGTGGGGAAGTAAAAATTCTGATTCTGTCACATTATTATATTGTGATCCTACAGACATGATTCTATTCTTAGTCTGCATCACACGATTAATCTAGAATTTATCGATATTAATAATAATAAAAAAGTCACACCAAAACAAAAGACATACAAACACATCATACACAATTTTAAGCATCACCTCATCTAGTAGCCAGGGACAAAATACAGTATCATGATTAAAAAAAGAAAAAAAACTTTCTGTACATGGTTATCTTGCTCAGACCAAAAGGGAAAAAACAGCAGATAAAACAAGTTCAGAGAACAAAAACATAAATGTACAATTCACAGGTTTATTCATGTGTTATGATTACTTTGACTTCCTTCGTTTTGCCTGGGTGGGACTGGCTCCAGTGTTTGATTCTTGAAAGACGGTGGAAAGAAAAGGTAGATTAGACTCAATCTCAATCAGTCGACTAGCATTTGTGGTAAACGGTCTTGTGATTTACAGTGGATGTTTTCTGCTTTTAACCAATCTTAGCCGAAACATCTTATGCAGGACAAACCATTAAAACATTGCAGTGAGGAACAGCCATTATCGGAGCAATTCAATATATTATCTTTTTTCTTTACACAATTTCTATATACATTTATATTTTGCAACTCTTTTATATAAAAGAATCATGCATAGACGGGTAGTCGACTACTTCACCACTAGTCGGCGCTGTTGAAAGCCATTGAGTACTCGAGCGCATAACCACACAGCGCTCTTCACAAGGCACTTGTTTGTCTTAAATGCACACACGTGAGCCATGACAGCTATTGTTGCATAATTATGGAAGCTTGTTCCCACCAAAAAATAAAATAACATAATTGCGACTTCTCACAATTGCGAGTTTACATCTTGCCATTCTGCCTTTATCTCACAATTTTGACTTTATAAGTTACAAGTTATTAAAATTGGCAATATATAAATCTGCAATTGCGAGTTTTAAAGTCAGAATTGAGAGATATAAAGTCAGAATATAAAGTCAGAATTGAGAGATTATAAAGTCAGAATTGAGAGATTTAAAGTCTGAATATGAGAGATTTAAAGTCTGAATATGAGAGATATAAAGTCAGAATTGAGAGATATAAAGTCAGAATTGAGAGATATAAAGTCAGATATAAAGTCAGAATTGAGAGATATAAAGTCAGAATTGAGAGATATAAAGTCAGAATTGAGTGATATAAAGTCAGAATTGAGAGATATAAAGTCAGAATTGAGAGATATAAAGTCAGAATTGAGAGATATAAAGTCAGAATTGAGAGATATAAAGTCAGAATTGAGTGATAAAGTATAAAGTCAGAATTGAGTGATATAAAGTCAGAATTGAGAGATATAAAGTCAGAATATAAAGTCAGAATTGAGAGATATAAAGTCAGAATTGAGAGATATAAAGTCAGAATTGAGAGATATAAAGTCAGAATTGAGAGATATAAAGTCAGAATTAAAGTCAGATATAAAGTCAGAATATAAAGTCAGAATATAAAGTCAGAATATAAAGTCAGAATATGAAAGTCAGAATATAAAGTCAGAATTGAGAGATATAAAGTCAGAATTGAGAGATTTAAAGTCAGAATTGAGAGATATAAAGTCAGAATTGAGAGATATAAAGTCAGAATATAAAGTCAGAATTGAATTGATATAAAGTCAGAATATAAAGTCAGAACTGTGAGATATAAAGTCAGAATTGAGAGATATAAAGTCAGAATTGAGTGATATAAAGTCAGAATTGAGAGATATAAAGTCAGAATTGAGAGATATAAAGTCAGAATTGAGAGATATAAAGTCAGAATTATAAAGTCAGAATATAAAGTCAGAATTGAGAGATATAAAGTCAGAATTGAGAGATATAAAGTCAGAATTGAGAGATATAAAAGTCAGAATTGAGAGATATATAAAGTCAGAATTGAGAGATATAAAGTCAGAATATAAAGTCAGAATTGAGAGATATAAAGTCAGAATTGAGAGATATAAAGTCAGAATTGAGAGAGTCAGAATATAAAGTCAGAATTGAGTGATATAAAAGTCAGAATATGAGAGATATATATCAGAATTGAGTCAGAATATAAAGTCAGAATTGAGAGATATATAAAGTCAGAATTGAGAGATATAAAGTCAGAATTTGAGTGATATAAAGTCAGAATTGAGTGATATAAAGTCAGAATTGAGAGATATAAAGTCAGAATTGAGAGATATAAAGTCAGAATATAAAGTCAGAAGAGTGATATAAAGTCAGAATTGAGAGATATAAAGTCAGAATATAAAGTCAGAATTGAGTGATATAAAGTCAGAATATAAAGTCAGAATTGAGAGATATAAAGTCAGAATATAAAGTCAGAGATATAAAGTCAGAATTGAGAGATTTAAAGTCAGAATTGAGAGATTTAAAGTCAGAATTGAGAGATATAAAGTCAGAATTGAGAGATATAAAGTCAGAATATAAAGTCAGAATATAAAGTCAGAATTGAGTCAGAATATAAAGTCAGAATTGATGATATAAAGTCAGAATTGTCAGAAGATATAAAGTCAGAATTGAGAGATATAAAGTCAGAATATAAAGTCAGAATTGATATAAAGTCAGATATAAAGTCAGAATATAAAGTCAGAATTGAGAGATATAAAGTCAGAATTGAGAGATATATAAAGTCAGAATTGAGAGATATAAAGTCAGAATTGAGAGATATAAAGTCAGAATTGAGATATATATAAAGTCAGAATTGAGTGATATATAAAGTCAGAATTGAGTGATATATAAAGTCAGAATTGAGAGATATAAAGTCAGGATTGTGAGATATAAAGTCAGAATTCAGAGATATAAAGTCAGAATATGAGAGATATAAAGTCAGAATTGAGAGATATAAATTGAGATAAAGTCAGAATTGAGAGATATAAAGTCAGAATTGAGTGATATAAAGTCAGAATATAAAGTCAGAATTGAGTGATATAAAGTCAGAATTGAGATATAAAGTCAGAATTGAGTGATATAAAGTCAGAATTATGCGAGTTGCAATTATAAAAGTTAAATTCTGAATTTATAACATGTAATTGAGAGATATTCTCTCAGTTCCGTATGGAACAAGCTTCTATTCATAATAATTCTAAGCTAACTGTTAAAACAAATTTGATCAATATATACAAATATAAAAAGACGCAGATGTTAAGGTTATCATGCTGTCAATTTACAACTGTTGTAAAATGCAAAATGTAACCTGTTATTATAATGTTTTTACAATAATGTAAGAGATGTTGACGTTAGTATTATTTTTTTTAACGTATTTTTTAAAAACGGCAACACGCCACGAGCGCTCAAGTATCCGACTAGAAGAAATCAGTAGTCATGGCAACCCCTAACTTGCAGAACAAATATTTGTGGCTGATTTCCATTTAGTTGACTAGAATGCTATCCTGTACCTTTTCCTATGTTAGAAGAGGCTGACCCTGGCCTAGCAGCTCTTTTTCTCTGTCCATTGTCGGATGCTTCCTCCTCAGGTTCCTTGTCTGTTCGTGAGCTTCGACGACTAGGACCTTTTGCTTTCTCAGTGGTGGCCCTTGTATCCCTGGAACAGGGTTAAGAGATTAATCGAAACGTTCACAGAGTACGGTCAGTTTGCAGTCGTACAGTCAGTTTTGTATGCTATTTACATTCTAATTTTCTTTGGGTTTGGAAATCAACTGTTCTCAATGGTCTTAACACTGAAGAAAGTTATCACATCTGTCCCCTGTACAACTGAGGAATTCATACTTGCTGTTTTTCCTCATCTACCACAGATAACGTCCGTCCTGTTCATGACCATATTTACTGAAATGGCCAGGCTGCCCCATGCACGGTCCCGTGCAGGGAATCTACAGGTCTGGTATATACATACCTTGGGGCTAAGTTGACGGGCGTCTTTCTTTTCTTTGCCCATCTGTTATAGAAGTGGAAAAACAGCGGTAAACTGCTTTGATGCTGAACAACATTTTTTTCTCCTTTCCCATATTTGAGTAAAGATCAAGTAAAAGAATGATTTCTTGAATCATTCCATGATTATTAGTGTCATGAGGTGAGCTCATTCAGATAATTTAACCAATAAAATTACTCTTTTTGATTGAAACACTGAATCAACAAAAGCATAAAAGCACATTCATTTTAAAATTTGGGTAAAGAATAATTACAAAAAAATGCTAAAATGAAAATGGTGAAAAAAGACATTGCAAGAGGTCAGACAGACTTCACACGTGATGCTGAACAAGTTTATAGCGTATTGATGAAGAAACAGAATTACGTAACGTCTTACCCTTGTTCTGCTGCAGTGGTAACCCCTTGTCCTTTAAATAGAGACAAATGAAATTAGTTTTGTGTTAAACGCTGATTGTGAATTGTTTTTTCTATTTGTCAGCTCCAGGCTACATCCCAGGAGTTGGTCTGAGTCAAGCTGGTACAAAGCTGAGCAAAAAGCATTGGTTCAGAATACAAGAGAAATTATTTAGGTTGGATCCAGTCTTGATTACATAATCTTTAAACAGATCAGCATAGATTAAAGGCCAAAGTATACTTCAGTTTTCATGTGTGAGCTCAAGTACGTATACAGTACACAGCAAAGTTCATTATCAGCCTAGTACATGCACCCAATAGGGATATAACCGTGAGGAAATTTTCCACTGGTTAGTCATCAATTTTATCCCTTAAAACTCATCTTTGATTTATTTATTTATGCCTTGTAATAGCTTGAATGTAACTCTACACCCTTGTTTCATCTAATATATGCGGAACCATCAATATGCAAATTAGCCCTGCCTCCACTCACTCACACCGGCTCAGAGATCCATTCTGTCAACCTTACTGTAGTAAACGCTGCACAATGGCAAGTGGAAATACTGGTTTAATTCAGCCATATACATTATATTGCCAAAAGTATTGGGACACCCCTCTAAATCACTGAATTCAGGTGTTCCAATCACTTCCATGGCCACAGGTGTGTATAAATCAAGCACTAGGCATGCAGACGCTTCTACAAACATTTGTGAAAGAATGGATCGCGCTCTCAGGAGCTCAGTGAACTCAAGTGTGGTACTGTGATAGGTTGCCACCTGTGCAATAAGTCTATTGGTCTATTTCTCGCTACTAAATATTCCACGGCCAACTGTTAGCGGTATTATAACAAAATGGAAGCAATTGGGAAAAACAGCAACTCAGCCATTAAGTGGTAGGCCATGTATAAAAAAAAAATAAAAAAAAATAAACAAAAGAGCGGGGTCAGCGCATGCTGAGGGTCACAGTGGGAATAAGTCGCCAACTTTCTGCAGAGTCAACAGCTACAGACCTCCAAACTTCATGTGGCCTTCAGATTAGCTCAAGAACATTGAGTAGAGAGCTTCATGGAATGGGTTTCTATGGCCGAGCAGCTCATCCAAGCCTTACATCAAATGCAATGCAACGCGCCGGATGCAGTGGTGTAAAGCACACCGCCACTGGACTCTAGAGCAGTGGAGACGTGTTCTCCGGAGTGACCAATCACGCTTCTCTGTCTGACAATCCGATGGACGGGTCTGGGTTTGGTGGTTGCCAGGAGAACGGTACTTGCCTGACTGCATTGTGCCATGTGTAAAGTTTGGTGGGGGGGGGCATGGATGAGCGCATTTGGTGTGGAGTGATGTATCCGGTGTGCGGCTAAACACCATAACTGGTAGCACTGACTATCACAGTAAGCCTAGCACCCACTTTGTCTAAATGCATGAAATCTGTACGCTCACATGTGCACTTCTGGAGAGAAATAGCACAGACACTGGACAAAGAAGAAATAGTCTAGTGTGCATGCGTTCAGCCATATTCATAAGCTAATCATATGCTTAAAACCAAAGTATACTTTGGACTTAAGGTAGTTCACATATTACTGCCATTTGCCTGACTTTTATTTGCATGGGTAAAAATTGATTTTGAAATCGATTTACCAGCTTGGTCACATGAAGCTTGGTCTTCTTGTGCAGCTTCAGGGTGAGCTGTATAATTTATGTTAAATAAAATAAAGAATAACTAAGAATTAAAAAAATCATTCATGTTTGACTAGACAGCTAATGAAATTACCTTTATTACTGTCAAGCAATTACCTGAGATGCTAGAAGCAACAACAATTGCTTCTTTTGTTTCAGTGGAGTCAGGTGCACTAGTCTGCACCAGTGAAGGCGGCGGCTGTTCCACAGAGAGTTGTGGGGATGTTGCTGTGGAGGAGCCAGAAGTTGTAGTGGAAGGTCCCGGAGCAGATGCAGCAACTGAAATTGCAGGCAAACTAGAGGGTGGCGAAGAATTAGCAACAGGACTTGACAGGTGAACCACTCCAGAGGTAGAGGCTGGGGGTGGCATATTAGACGTTGGTGTAGAAGTAAGTACTGGAGAAAGAGAGGGCACAGGTTCAGGAGAAGACACTTTTGGAGGAAGTGCAGACTGCGGAGCTATTTGTGCAGCTGGAACGGTCACTGGAGCAGAAGGCTGGAGTGCAGATACCGTTTCAGATGTAACCACACAAGAAGCATGAGTTGTGGCAACCTCCACAGTTTTTCCTATTTGAGTGACAGGGGCTCGCTCTTTTTTATCATTGTCACTGCTTGAAGACATGGTGAGGGGAGTATTTTTGCTTACAACAGTCTGGACTGAACTGCTTTTGGCTAAAGTTGTTGTAGACAGGGGACTTCTGCGGGTAACAGCTGTAGCCCCTGGACTAGAGCAAGCCGGTGGAGAGGCTAAACGCTGTTGAAAGGGTGAGGACATGCCAGAATGTAAAGATGACTGCCCAACAGGACTAGGTTTCGAGCCATTAGCATCTGAGATACTATCCTGTTTTGGAACTCCAGGACTTGCCTGTTGAGGTGGTGGAACTACACTAACAGAGGAAGCCTGGCTTGCAGGTAATTGAACTTGAAGCTGCCCAATGACAGTGCGGCTCTGCTGAGTAGCAGCTATGCTGACGGCAGGTGAGTTTGTCGCCATAGGTGTTGATGCTGGTGCTGAGGGTGATGTAGTTGACACTGAGGTAGGAGTAAGCTGGATATTGGCAGAGACTATGGGACCAACCATTGTGACAGGCTGCGTCATTACGTTAGTACTTGATGGTACAGACGTAGCTTGAAATATAGAATACACAGGTCCTGTGATGAACTGTGGACGTGTTTGAGTAGGATTTTGTTGACGAACATCTGGAGATCTTATGTTTTTATTGGGAACTGCCAGAACCTTGGAAACAATAGCTGGAGGAACTACAGAAGCAGTGTTGGTAGCAGAGCTAATGGGATTGGAGGTTACAAAGACTGTGATCTGGTTTTGTTGAGTTGGTGCTGATGAGATGGGCCTTTGCAAGACTGTTTGAGATGCATTTGAGATTGGTATAAGATTGTGATTCGAATTTACTGAAGGGTTGGGAATTGAAGTGAGGCTTAACAGCACAGCTTGGTTTGAACTAACACTTGATACAGCATTGACAGACTGCAGGTTTGCACTGCTACTGGGAACAAAATTTGGACTTGATACTGAAGCAGATTTAGGTTTTTGATCCGTTTCACTGGTAGGGGTGCCCATATTTGTGCTCTGTGAGACAACAGGATTGGATTGGTTCTCCTGAGCTAGTGGAGCATGAGGGCTCAATTTCTGCACAGGCTCTCCACCCACTTGAGGAATATTTTGAGATTTCATTGACAAAGATGGGGCACCTGTATTGTCCAATAGTTGATTCAGAGATGTTGGAGCATCTCTAAATGCTGGCGATACAGCAGAGCCATGGTCATGGTGTGGTGTTGTCCGAGGTTGTTGTTTATCTTCAGCACGCGGTTCAACCAAATTGTTAGGCTCTTGCCGTTTGGGTTCCTGAGACTGCACCCGAGGGCTTGCCATTTTAGGTGCAGACTGCTCTCTTAACAGAACTGGCTGATGCTGCTCTGGTTGTGTAGCCAGTACCTGTCCATCTCTAACTGTATCAGCACTGCCAGGTAGGGTTTTCATAGAATTTAAACTCTGCTGTGATTCTCCAGGTCCTGTTGATGGTAAAGATGCAGAGGTAGTTGGGAGCACTAAATTGGGACTAACCATCATGTTCTGTGGGCCAACCATGATTTGCTGCTGATGTGAAGGTGATGTCAATGAAGTTTTGGCACCCTTCTGTCTTCCTGGGCTTGGAGTGGCAGCTTTTTTATTTGAAGCAGGGCTGGATCGTCGACTATTACTAGGACTAGCCCTTTTAGCTTGCCCAACACCAGTCTGTTTGTCTTGTTTTCCACCAGAGCTTACTATGCCACCACCTGACGGATAAGACTGTGGGCCATTATTGTTGCTACTGGTATTATTGTTGACAGGAAGAGCTGCTAAGCTTGGTGGAGCCTGACCAATTGCTTTAAGGGTGGTTGGGTTAAGACCTTGCTGATCAAAGCCTCGATTAAGGTTTGGCTGCCGCGGTGGCAGAGGAATGTTAATTTTTGGAGGGAAAAGACCAGCAATAGAGGCATTCAGTCTCTCAGGGGATAGATTTATTTCAGAGGGTTCAGTACTAGGTGGACGGTTGGTTGGAGTTAAAGGGTGGTGATATGGTCGGGGACTGGCTCGGTTAGGGGTTTTAGGGCGGGAACTTTGGGAAGTTGCAGGAGCACTGGGAAAGTGAATATTATGTGAGCCAGCCATTGCTGCCACTTGCTGAGACTGCTGTTGGGGACTTGCTCCAGGCTGGTGGGGCACTGATAAAGGCACAGATTTCATTAAATGAGTATTAGGACCCTGGTTGGGAATCATTGGTTGATTTCCATTTCCTGACTGCTGACCAATTTCCAGTGGTCCCCGGTCCTGCAAGCTCTGGTTTCCAGGGGATTCCTCTGGTGGTGTTGGTTGTCCAACCTCTGAAAGGGGTGTCCTTCTCGCTGGTCCAGTGAGAGATTGATTCACCATGAGTGGCATGCCTCTAGCTTTATCAGGAGAAGGTGGAACACCTCCATGCCCTTGAAGATCAATCATTACAGGCATGTTGCCTGGCTGAGATACAGGCATTCTCTGAGATGGATCATTGGGATTGACTAAACCCTTAGGCATGTGCCCACCTTGCTGTAATGGCATTCGATTCTTAGCTTCTTGTTGCATTTTAAGCATCATCATCATTTGTTGTTGCTGCTGCTGATGTTGTTGTTGTTGTTGCTGTTGCTGCTGTGTTTGTTGTTGCTGCTGTTGTGGCTGTGACTGCAGTTGTTGTTGGTGGTGTTGTGGTGGCTGTTGTTGTTGTTGTTGTTGTTGTTGCATCTGCATTGACTGTTGTGAATGAATCTGGGTCTGGACATGATGGGGTCCTTGTGATGTTCCAGCTTGACCTTGAGGACCCTGCATACTCTGCATTTGCATTTGTTGCTGTTGCATTTGCTGCTGCTGAATTTGTTGATGCTGTTGTTGCATCTGTTGCTGTTGCATCTGTTGCTGTATTTGTTGTTGCTGCTGTTGTAACTGCTGCTGCTGTTGTAACTGCTGCTGCTGTTGCATTTGCTGCATCTGTTGCTGCTGTTGTGGGGGCATGAACTGCATTGGCATTTGCTGTAATACCCTTTGATCTCCAGACTGACCAGGCAAACCTAAAAATAAAATAAAATGCAAGTAAATTAAATAATTATGTAAACAATCAATCATCAAACAAGAGAGATTTGATCATTTACCTGGTCGATTTGCAAATTCAGAATGTTTGGAGTTAGAGTCAAGGCCAGCCCCTTGATCACTACCCAGCCCTTGCATCTCTACTTCCTCCATTCCATGAGGCACTGAATCCAGACCACTAAGACAGAGATGGATCAACTTTGTAGTTATTTACAACATTGCAACAGAGTCATTTACTCTGATTCAGTGTAAAATAAAATAAAATAAAAATAAATAAATAGCACTTACCACAGACCATCAGCAGACTGTTGTCCTTCTCCTACTTTTGGTTTTTTCTTACGAGGAGGTTTTTTCTTTTTAGGCTTAGCCTGGTTAGCAGCAGCCCCACCTGCTCCTTGCTTCCCACCAGGACCAAACTGGCTGGCAGAAATATCACTTTGGAGAAGATTTACTAACAAGGGACTGGTTAATGTCACATCCTTGTTTACCTGAAATCCTGCTTGCCCACATTGGCCTCCTATTTGCATCTGACCAGCAAACTGAGGATTGAAGGGCATGCCATGACCAGGAAAATGGCCATTGCCAACCTGTAAATGTTGAGAACCCCCCAACATACCCTGCTGTTGCTGCTGATTCTGCAGGTCTGGAACCATCTGTTGGCCGATATCAGCGTTTCCACTACCATCTCCAAGCTGATGTTGAAGTTGCTGACCAGCCTGTTGCTGCTGTAGCATCACCTGCTGTTGCTGTTGCTTTTGCTGAAGCTGTTGTTGTACTAAATGGTGATTTCCTGGAAGTCGCATTTGAGGCCCATGAATTCCTAATGCTTGGTTGGGGTTGCCATTTATTGGAATTTGTTGAGCCTGTTGTTGTACCATTTGCTGATGGGGTTGCTGCTGTAGCTGGGGTTGCTGCTGTAGCTGTTGTTGTTGCATTTGTGACTGCTGTGGCTGTTGGTGTTGTAGTTGTAGTTGCTGCTGTTGTAACTGTTGTTGTTGTAGCTGCTGTTGTTGTAGTTGCTGCTGTTGCTGCAAATGAGCCAATTGTTGTTGTTGTTGTGGAGTCATCTGTTGCTGACCCATCTGAGATTGAAACTGTGGCAAATTACCTTGAATGTTGGGTGAAGGACCTCTCATCATCTGGCCTGGCATTACCCCAGGCTGACCTTTTGGCCTCTGTATCTGACTAGCTACAATGTGTTCCATCATAGCATTTTGCTGCTGCTGCTGTTGTTGTTGCTGCTGTTGTTGCTGCTGCTGCTGAAGCAATAATGCCTGATGATTCTGTCCTCCACCGTGTTGGTTTTGGTTCTGCATGATCCCTTGACCCTGTGGTGGCATCATTTGCTTGGGAGGAGTCATTCCTCGTTGCCCGGCATTCACTGGCCTGGACAGGACAGTCTGGCCCCCTGTTTGGCTTTGTGCCATTTGACTTTGTGAGGAAACTACTGCCTGTGTTTGATGTTGAGTCTGCGGTACACCCATCATTTGAGTCTGAAGACCTTGCTGAGGTTGCCCCATATTTCCACCTGAGGTGGTGCCTGGGGGCTGGGCTGGCATGCTAGTGTGGTGGGCCATTCCAGCACCTTGAAGGGGATTTGACTGCATGTGGTTTTGCGCTGAGGCTGAAGACTGGACACCTATGGAAAGATTTTCAGAGGTGTTGAAAACAAATTAAAGTTGAATAGATAGAAAGTGGACATAACTTCAAATTATAATTGCAGAAAAGCAAATTAAAACAATCCACTTTACATGTGCACATCTTACCAGTGCTTGCAACACTCTGATTATTTTGTAATTGGGGTGTACTACCTGCTCCAGTGGTAGTAACCTGTCCTTGTGCAAAGTTATGATTAACAGGAGCATTTGGGAACCCCATTGGCATTCGTTTGGGCATACCTGCAAAAAAATTAAAAATAAATAAATAAATTTATTCAAATAAATGACAATATACTATCACTTTTACATTAAACAGCTTAAAACATACCTCCCATACCACCTTGAGAAACCGGTCCATGTTGTGGAATGCCCATAAAGCCTGGCTGAATGTTTCCTTGCTGGCCCATCACAGCTCTACCTGGAGATCCAACACCTTGTGGGAACCCCTGGGGGGTTGTGGGACGTGGACCAAGTTGCCCCTGTCCCATCATTGGAGGAGTCCCAGGTGACCCCTGCTGGAAAGGAGATGACGACGAACCAGGGGACTTTGCTGCAAGATTGCCTTGCGTGGCAGAGGACGGAGGCAGAGGTGCTCTTGAGACAACTACACCTGGTGCTCCCTGAGGGCCTTTGGGCTGAGGGGTTACAAACTGGTTTGCCCCGGTCTGCTGCTGCTGCTGCTGCTGCTGTTGTTGTTGTTGTTGTTGTTGTTGTTGTTGTTGTTGCAACTGAAGCGGTGTCATTGCATTGAAAACCTGTCCAGCCTGCTGGCTTCCAAATGGATATGGTGGTGGTGGATGATTGGGTGTCTGAACCGATGCCAAAGAGGGTTGACGCTGCCCCATTTGTGGCTGTGGGGGGGCTTTCCTCCAACCTGGTCCCATAGGACCCTGGACAGGTGGTGGTTGGAGAACACCAGAGGGCAACTGGTTCCAGCCAGGAGGTACAGGCATTTGGTTAGAAGGGTTGAAAGGACCACGTGCACCACTTAGTTGAGCCAACTGAACCTGCTGTTGTTGGTGCTGTTGTTGTTGCTGAAGTTGCTGTAGGGCTGCTGGATTTAACTGTCGATTTGCTTGCATGGCTTGTATGTGATGTCCCTGTGGGCCTAAGCTGCCGAGTGGACCATGTCCCAATTGAGGATGCTGGAGTTGTTGTTGCTGCTGCTGCTGCTGCTGTAAGGCCAGCCCTGACAGCATGGGATCCATTGTGTCTGAAAAAGAAAGTGAAAGATAAAATGAGAACGACATCCCAGTTAATTACATTTTTGCTTTGCATAGCACCCGTTTAACCCACAAAATCACCTCAAGTTTTATTTTGAAATTTGATTAATATCGGTGATATTAGGTGATCTGGCAACAGAGGAGGAGTGCCTACTCGCCTCATCGACATTTGCACTATGGCTTTAAACTTCAGTTAAGTGTGGTTTAAAAGAAAAAACCTTCCATTTACTTTTTTTTTCTAATTAGGAGACATAAAAATAAAACTTCACAGTTGCTTCAATTTCTTCAGTATGCCTGATATCAATATGAAGTGAATGAGTGACAAAGATCATGTGAAGCACAAACCTCCAAAGTTAATACATGTACAATACTTGAAAAATTACAATTTAGTTTTTACATATATAAATGATTTCCAGGGGTATTATTTTTTTTTGTCTTTTTCTAATCTTTGCAAGGTAATTGTTTTCTAACCTAATTAAATGCACCTCTTCTTTTAAGTCAAATTCTTACATTTATAATTATAAACTTGTTAAACAAAATTAATTAAAATAATTTGATTAGAAAAATCTCTCTTTATACAGTATATTTACAGACCGTTTAATGAGGCTAAAGGTGGTATTAGTGCATTTAAATTCATAATAACAATGTTATGAGATTAATGCTTTAAATATAAAGTTATAGAAATATTAAACGATTAAAATAACCGAAATACTTTTAAATTAAACTTTAGTTTAGTTTTAAACTAAAACCGCCAGTAGGTGGCAGCATGTCATGCATTCAGTCAATCGATTCGTTGTTTTTACAAAAACAAATGGTTTCAAACAGTCACAGCTGAGTTGTCTACACTGTAAAACGAATCTCTGTCTCATTTACATTGTGTCTTTGTTTGTTATGAGAGGATTCACCAACGCGCAGGTCTCAGCACTGAACAAAAACTCCGGCTTTGAGTGGTATGTGGATTCTGATTAACTTAAACACTTCTGATTGGCCATTGCCTTCAAGAGATCAACAGATATGTCCGTGATTGGCTACACTGCTCAACACTACAAAACACGTTGTAAATGGAAACCTTTGACGCTCTCCAGAAAGCAAACACAAATACACACTGTATTAGTGTCAGCTGAGGGTGCACACGGGCCTGATCAGGTCAGTCACACTGGTGCTCCAAAATATTTTGAATATTCGCAAATGGTTGCACTGTAGAGCCTTGGGAGTTCCAGTGGTGGCACAACAACTGCATTAGTCTTTGTAGGGCAGTATTGAGCATAAAAATAGGGAATTAACAAATGGCTTTCGGATGTTTGAAGCATTACCTGTCTGTGAAGGTGGTCTTGGTGCTCTTGGTTGCATCGGTCCACCACTATTCGGTACCATTCCCTGTGGTGCCATATTAGCCCCAGGGGGCATCATGGACACCGAAGGGTTATTCATTCGCATCCCAGCTGAAACAACAAGCATTTCTTCAGCATACATTTGCCTAATGAAATTTCAGTCATCCTGAAGACCTTGATTAGTTTGTTCAGGTGTGTTTGATTAGAGTTTAGATTAGACACCAGACCTCTAGTACACTGTGTTAAGATAAGCACTTGTGCATAAATACCCTGGCCCTGCTGCATGGGGAAGCCAACATCCATTCTCATCTGACCAGGTGCACCAAGGGGTCCATTAACCCTTACTTCTTGACTTCGGCTCTGTCCAACCGCAACGTTGATAGCACCCTCACCTGTATGAACCCATCAGACCAATCAACACATTTGCTGATTGTAGAACAAAGGCTAAAAATCACACTTATATGCAATTACAAATATACAAAGCGCCAATAAGGTCAAAGGCAGCAATCAGGCCGCTAGGAAACACGCTGGCCTGAGCATACACTTGCATTGCGAGTGGTTTGGCTGAGCAGAACGTACCTTCAATCTGCACAGACAGGATGCCCAGATCCCGCAGCTGCTGCTGGTTGTTTTGAGCCAGGAGGCGCAGTCGCTCGGCTGCCTCTCTAGGGATGTTGAAAGTGACACGCACGCTGTTCCACGGCTCCACACGCTCGGGTTCAAGCTTCTTAGTACCTTCATGGAGGACAGGAGAAATATAAGCCAAGAGAGATGGGGGGGTGAGGGGACCTAAAGAGCAACTCCACATACTAAACACTGAGCAAAGACAACATTAATCTTTATTTTTATTTTTTTAAAGCAAACCGCATTTAAATCTAATGTACAGATCTTAGATCTTGGCAAACATATTTTTCAGTAGCAACATTTGAAAATTAATCAAAGTTTCAAGCCAAATCTCAACCTAGTAAGAGCATTTCAGGCATCCCGTTTAAGATGTTTTCCAGCTTCTCCTGGAAGTCCTCATCATTCATGTTCCCTCTGAAAGCAACATAGATTGTGGAGTTCGTGGTCGGACTGTGGGAGCCATCGTCTCCATCTTCCACTCCGGAGTCGTGATCCGTGAGCGAGGCGGCTCGAGGTGATCGAGCATCCTGGGACAGCTCGGACGAGCCGTGCTGATGCGCCATAGCCCTTCACCAAAAGAGCTGTGTGGCCTCTGGAGACTGAGACACTGCTAAAAGAGAAGCAACAAGGTTCATCACCACCCACGAGAAAACCATCAAATAAAAAGAAATAATATACTTTCCTTGGAATACACTACGGTTCTAAAAAGTTTGGGATCAGTTAAGATTCAACAAGGATGAATTCAATTTATCAAAATTGGCAGTAAAGACATTTATAATGTTACCAAATATTTCTATCCAATATAAATGCTGTTCACTTTACATTTCTATTAGTCAAAAAATCCTGATTTTTTTTTTTTTTTTTTTATCATGGCTTCCACAAAAATATAAGCAGCACAACCGTTTTCAACTCTGATAATAATCATATCTGCTTCTTGAGCATCAGATCATCATATCAGAATGATTTCTGAAGGATCATGTGACACTGCGATGCTGAAAATTCAGCTTTGATCACAGGAATAAAATCACATTTTACAATAGATTCACATAGAAAATTGTTATTTTAAATTGTAATATTTCACAGTTTTTACTGTATTTTGGATCAAATAAATGGTGAGCATAAAGTCCCATTCACACTTCCAATGACACACAGCAAAAAAGCAGCATGTCCTAGTGATGGGGAGTCAACTCTAGAAGAGCCGTTATACACAGAAATAACGGAGGCACTGCACCTTAATGTTAAGAGATAATTAAGTGTTCATTGTGATTTTCATTATTTTAGTGTTTTCCATGGCTGTGTTGACATTTCTGCCTTTATAACTGAGGGGATTATAATCAGAGGAAGGTTAAGTTTAAAATAAAAATGTTTAAGTGTAATTTATTTTTCTCCTGGTCCTTATTTTAAATAGGTCATAAAAATATCAATAATTATCGATATCGACTGATATGAAACACTTATATCATGATACAGTTTTCAGCCGCGTCGCCCAGCCCTACATTATACACTCACCTAAAGGATTATTAGGAACACCATACTAATACTGTGTTTGACCCCCTTTCGCCTTCAGAACTGCCTTAATTCTACGTGGCATTGATTCAACAAGGTGCTGAAAGCATTCTTTAGAAATGTTGGCCCATATTGATAGGATAGCATCTTGCAGTTGATGGAGATTTGTGGGATGCACATCCAGGGCACGAAGCTCCCGTTCCACCACATCCCAAAGATGCTCTATTGAGTTGAGATCTGGTGACTGTGGGGGCCATTTTAGTACAGTGAACTCATTGTCATGTTCAAGAAACCAATTTGAAATGATTCGAGCTTTGTGACATGGTGCATTATCCTGCTGGAAGTAGACATCAGAGAATGGGTACATGGTGGTCATAAAGGGATGGACATGGTCAGAAACAATGCTCAGGTAGGCCGTGGCAGTTAAACAATGCCCAATTGGCACTAAGGGGCCTAAAGTGTGCCAAGAAAACATCCCCCACACCATTACACCACCACCACCAGCCTGCACAGTGGTAACAAGGCATGATGGATCCATGATCTAATTCTGTTTACGCCAAATTCTGACTCTACCATCTGAATGTCTCAACAGAAATAGAGACTCATCAGACCAGGCAACATTTTTCCAGTCTTCAACTGTCCAATTTTGGTGAGCTCGTGCAAATTGTAGCCTCTTTTTCCTATCTGTAGTGGAGATGAGTGGTAACCGGTGGGGTCTTCTGCTGTTGTAGCCCATCCGCCTCAAGGTTGTGCGTGTTGTGGCTTCACAAATGCTTTGCTGCATGCCTCGGTTGTAACGAGTGGTTATTTCAGTCAAAGTTGCTCTTCTACCAGCTTAAATCAGTCGGCCCATTCTCCTCTGACCTCTAGCATCAACAAGGCATTTTTAGCCCACAGGACTGCCGTGATACTGGATGTTTTTCCCTTTTCACACCATTCTTTGTAAACCCTAGAAATGGTTGTGCGTGAAAATCCCAGTAACTGAGCAGATTGTGAAATACTCAGACCAGCCCGTCTGGCACCAACAACTATGCCACGCTCAAAATGGCTTAAATCACCTTTCTTTCCCATTCTGACATTCAGTTTGGAGTTCAGGAGATTGTCTTGACCAGGACCACACCCCTAAATGCATTGAAGCAACTGCCATGTGATTGGTTGATTAGATAATTGCATTAATGAGAAATTGAACAGGTGTTCCTAATAATCCTTTAGGTCTGATTGGCTGGAAGGTGTGCAATAAAATCGTTTAATGCACAGGTAGCTCCAAGTCAGATATATAATCTAGATAGATAGATAGATAGAGCGAGCTGTAGATTCTGAAGCACAGAAACGTGTTATCAACGACGCCCCGCGACTTTTAGCAATAAAATAGCTAAGCTACTGGATCACTACATTACATTTCTCAGCAATGATGAGATTACATCACTATTTTTTTTAAGTAACATACGCACATCTTCATTGTTAAGTGAGACGCCGACCAGACGCAGGCAGGAATCGCTCTTCCGATAATTAATTCAAATAAATGCTATAATCCATTGATTTAAATAAACGTAATCTTACGCACTACTTTATCTCTGTGTGTGATTCAAAGGAGGCTAACGAGCCGTAGCTGACGAAAATAACCGTCAATGTTACCCTTCCGGTCACATTCACACCAAACAGAAAAATGATAGAACAACTTCATAAAGTATTTCATAAGACGCAATAAAGCAAGAGTTAACATCAGTTATATTATGTAGTTTAATACTACAACAATAACCTTTCCTTAAGGAAAGTAGTGTGGCGGTATTAGGGATAGTATCAAATATGATAGTGTTACCTGTTTTTTGTTAGTGCACACAAGACTACACAACGTTTCGTTATGAAAATAGCATCTCATCAACCCAGAGAGACAACACTGATGCTTTATGATGACAACTCCTCATACTGAGGTGTCAAACACTGCCTTTGGACATACCGAGAGGGGTTTCACTGACCGCACTGTACCTGACACACACACACACACACACACACACACACCTAGGGCATTATCCTCCTAGCAATCACTGATGAAATCACTCAAGAGCTTCATATGGGTTTATTTCTCTAGCATTAGCATTAGCAACATCAACACAAAGACGAACCACATCACTTGAGCTCTAGACAAGCAGCACAACATTATAACGAACTTTAACGCTCATATCTGGTACACGCAACCCCAACACCTACAGCGTAACGGACACCTGCGTTATTATTATGAGTTTACCTGACTCCGGCTAATGCATTAGCTGCACAAACACACAGAGCCTCACTGCTCACTCTCACACTCGCGTACGGCGGTTCCCTCCGTGCACTGCACACATTCACCTGCTAATGTCACACTGGTGTTCCTATAAGGCATCGAGGCGGTAAAATCTCACCGTTGTCAGTCCATCAGGAGTGGTTTTTACTGCAGTAAACAGGGATATGCTAGCAGACGCTAACGGCGCGTTCTCGAGGCGACTGTGCACGTAAGATCGGCGTTGTGCGCGCACCCAAGCTGCACGGGACCGCGCGCTCGTGTCCGCTCTCTGTCCGGTCACGCAAGAGCGGGGCTGACCACAAAAATACTGTGACAGAAAGACCACCAGCGCAAAACACGGGTGCCCGGGGGGGCGGGCGTAGATGACCGGAAGCGAACGGTCGCCAGAGTGGCACAGGTTCCGCGTCACGAATTCATCTGCAGACACAACCTTAACCTGCTTTTTGGAGCAGTGGCCACTTTTGCTGAATGCGATAGCAGCTTCGTTTTAAATCCTCATGTAAATGATGAAATGAGCACAGTTTCTTTATTTCTGATAACACAGAGCACAAGTTTCTCGACGGTTGCTTTGTGTTATTTTATGATCTCATTTCATATCTTTTTAGTGTATTTTTGTAATAATGCATGGGAGTTTTCTCAGTTCAGTGTGTGCTTTATGTTCAGCCTGCCTGTCTGTGGGGCCCTTATTACAAATATTTTAGTTTGAGTCTAATTTATACATCTATACTAGTTCTTCCAGTGGTTGATCGCCTACATAAGCATTTCAGGCATATTCAAAGCACTGATGGACAGGCGCACCACGTAAATATAGCTGCAAGTAGCGATTACTGGGCACTAAAAGGACCAGTGCAAGCATGGCTGGGAGCTTCAGAAAAACTGCAACAGCATTTTGGGAAATTTCTGTTTTCATTATAACTGTTTCTGAACTTCTTGAGCACTTTCAGGGCACGGTCATAACAAGTTTCGTAACGATACGCCAATGCGTTGGTAAAATACAGCATTTTAGGACAAATTTCAAAATGGCTGACGCCCACAGTAGCCAATGTGGGACAATACAGGGGTGCAGGTATGACGTCACTTTGTAGGCCATGCCGTTCGCGTCACACTGGTTCCCTCGAGAACACGCCAATAGGATTTTCCCACAGGCTTACCACTTTAAACAAGCTCTGTGATCAACACGAGTTTATGATACTTGTCCATCAAGATAATTATCACACATGGACACAACTTTTGACGGGTTTTTGATCCCGAAAGTCACTGCTTTAAACCACGACTTTGTAGCGTTCCAGGCAAAGCCACGCCAAACCGCCTAAGCGCTAGGAATTGTGGTAGCTAGATGTGAACAAAGCATGGCGGACCGTACGGGGCTTATTTACAATCATTTCCATCACCAAAGGTGCTTACTCCTTGCTTATTTGAGGGAAACGGAGGAGACTCCTCTGTTATACCTTTTATTTTACGTTATTTGTATATTTTGAAATGTATTTGGTACCGCATCCGTAGGGGCTGCCGTTGTTTTCGCGGGCTATGTGACGTCAGAGCGCGTAACTGGGAGTACATCGATCTAGTACGAGTTCACGGGTGGGAAGTCACGGGTTTGACTGCCGTTCCAGTGCACCTTCACGGGGAGAAGGTCGGAAAGACACGGGTTACGGGTTGCCTGGAACGCGGCATAAACTCAGTCGCCAGAAGTAAAACGCTAAAGCAAACGGACTACACCACGGTCACATAACTTCACCGTCAAGCTTTCGACAGCTCTTTCAGTTTTATCTCATTTTCCATTATCACATTTTCCCAGAACATTTGAATTAGGATAGTTTATAAGAGCAGAATTATGAGCACAATGAGGTTGTATTATTAAGGAGTTTATCCGTTCGATGTGATGACGTTTAATCTCCCCGACAGCCTCTGTAGTCACATTTATAACACTTGTTAGCAACCGCCTTTTTCAAGACACATAACGGCTTCAAAAAAATCACAAGTGGGTAATACTGATGTATGTTATGCTGTATAAAACGTGAAAGTGTCTTGAGCTTGTGTTCACCACTGACCATTAAACCTGTTAAGCAGAGCTGACTAGATACCAGTTAAAGACAGAGAATAAACATGCTTCACACAGGTTGAGGACACAAGAATCAATTGTTTATTGGTACAGGTGCAGCTTAGATATTACATCACATGGCATGGACACATGACAAACACACCTAAAAGGAATCCACAATAATTGGGAGCATACTCATTAACCAATCAATCAATTAACAAAACCCAAGACCCCATTCAAAAAACCCATTGACTTGGAGACGAGGGAACCAGAACTGCTAAAATGCAAACTCACTTCCACGTTTTGGCCTACAAAGTGATGTCATACCTGCACCACTCTATTCACTGACTCAGAAGAGGCCAGTTTTATATTTTTTGGGCAAACCAAGTTATAAGCAAAATATGTTTTCATATCTTCGGACCAGTAGGTGGCGCTGTGCCAAAATGCTGCATGTAGCCTCAGGTCATGCTTGGGATGATATGCACCAAGTTTGGTCTGAATATGCCAAAGCGTTGCAAAGATATGGCCTTGCGTCTAATTTGATGTGCTCTTCGTCAAATTTGTTTGCGTGTTATTCGAGAACGGTTTGGTTTATCAAAACTGTTTGCCATCATGGTCTGAAAATGATCAGGTTCAATTTTCAAGTTGAATTTTGGTGGGAAAATTTGACTTAAAATTACGTAATAGGGTAGCCCGGCTCCGGCCTCCTACATTCTTCCGCTCAATTTTAATTTTCCTTCAGTGTGTCATCTGGGTTTGCGGTATATTCGCTGGTTTTCTCTGGCCAAATTTTAACCGGTCCAATCAGCGAACAGAGGGAGTGGCTGAGAACGATGATGTTGATGTTGTGCGCTAGTTTGAGTTGTAGTTCAGTAATGGTGGCGGAGAAAGTTGTGAGCAAACCCATTCGGTCCGTTGTGGCAACGCTGCCAAATATCCAGAAGTTAAAGCCGGAGCAAGAACAATCTTTGCTGAGTTTTGTTGGTGGCCATGATGTTATGGCCCTCCTCCCCACGGGGTTCGGGAAAAGTTAGCGGGGAAGGAGTTGGCTAAAGCCCAATTTATACTTTTGCGTCGAGTGTACGCCATAGCTACATCGTAGGCTGTGTGTTGCACGTGTAGCCTACGACGTACCCTGATGTGCACCTCTCCAAAAATGTAATGTGTCAATGCGCTGTGATTGGTCTGCCAGAACCCCTCCCTCAGGGGTATCATGCTCCCTCTGCATGTGTAACTGCGCGTCGCCGTGGATAACGACGCAGAAGTATAAATGAAAATTGACGCGTAGCCCACGGGGTACAGGCTACGGCACAGGTCCAACACAGAAATATAAATCAGCCTTAAGGCGAACGCATGACATACATCACAACCAAACGTTAGCGATTGGTTATGGCAGATCCAATAGTTTTAAACTTCAACAGAGTACCCGCCTTCATCGCTTGTCAATAGAGTGGGTAGACTCTCTGCACAAATGAAATGTATGCGAGTCTGGCAGGACCAGGCTAGTAATAGGGTGCAGTAAGAATTTTGTTTCTAGCCCTTATGGTTCAAAAGTTATTAGCATAAATGTAAGTGAACTTTGGACAGTTGGTGGCGCTAGAGGGAATGAGTTAGAGACTCCAAATTTGCTGTGGTGAATGTTTGGACTGCCCTCTACCTGTGTGCCAAATTACCATACGGTTCTATTGGATCAAGAGTGGAAGGAGTAGTAGTTCGGTGCTTGGCCCCTAACGGTGAGTTTGTAAATAAAGCAACGAAACTGCACTACACTGTAAATATTTATTCTTCATCTTGGTCACTCTTATTGTAAAGCTACTAAACTCAACAGTAATGCTGTTACAGTGCAATCAGGAAAAAACACAAAACAAAGAAGCTCAAATTTCTGTCAAAAATAGTCATCTGATTGTCTCTCAGAAGAAAAAATATATGCATAGCAAACATAGTTTCCATGTAGCAATTGCAAAATTGGCAACAAAAACTCAAAATAAAAAACGTTGAAGCAAATAACAATTGGTATATATTAAATTGCACGTGAAAGATTATGACGCACGTAACTGTAGGAAAATCCATCTCATTTGCTTCCCATTTTACAACATAGCTTCATTCATTTTAGGTAACTTCTCTTGTTTTTCCAGCAATTTTTGATTTGCTAATAAAATAAAACTATATATTTACCATTTTGTTACCACCAAACCCTCTAATATAATCAATATATAATATACAACATCATTCATTTGTAAACAGTAGCATTTACCCTCTCTGTCAACGCAAGAATGTCAACTTCACTTTCATTCCACCTTCATTTACTCACATTTGTGAAGCTACTTCTTCATGAAGACTTCAGGAGACCTTGAAAGTCTCCTGAAGATATGAAAAAAATCCTTCCATTTTCCTTTTCCTAGCCCTGGAGTCATTTCGCATAAGGCATAATCCTACACAATCCTCAAGAGCTAGTAATTAATAGAAAGACATACTGAAATATACAGTACGAGTTAAAAGTTTGGACACTTTAATGAATAGGTTTCCCATGATTTCAGCTGAGAGTGAAGGAAAAGCAGCTGACGTGAGTCCAGCATACGGTTTATTTACCGCTTTTGATAGTAGTGAGCTAAGATTAACTCTAGATAAAGGAATATGCTTAAGTATTTAGAGTTGTTTAACATTTTCAGGTAGAGCTGCACGATTAATCGTTAAAAGATCTCGATCTTGAGTCAAACACCCACAGAATCTTATTCCTAAGAGTCTATTAAACCTTTGACAAGTACGATCACAGTAGACAAATCATTACGATCAAAATTAAATAAATCACCTTTTGAAAGTAAGTTGATGCTCCAAATAAATATTGTTTCAGTTACATCGTTACACCAGTAGGTGGCGACAAAAAAAACTGTTAAAAAGTGTGTTTGTCACTGAATCATTCGTTCAAGAGATTCGTTCAAAAACGCTGATTCATCCAGTGCTGCATTCCAGTTTGTTTTTATTATGCCCTTCACTCGCTAACGTCCCTCCTTCTCGTTCACTCGGATGTGCGTCATTGCTTGCGTTACATGAGTGCCCACTACTGGCGGAACATTTGCAATGGACTGAACTGGAACGTCCTAAGCCCTTGATCACTGGAATCCACTATGGAGTTGATTTATTATCACTGAATCATTCATTCTAGAGATTCTTCAAAAACGCTGATTCATCCAGTAATGAAACAAGTGAAGTGTTTATGAGTGAGTCATTGAATCATTCATCCAAGAGATTCTTCAAAAACGCTGATTCATCCAGTAATGAAACAAGTGAAGTGTTTATGAGTGAGTCATTGAATCATTCATCCAAGAGATTCTTCAAAAACGCTAATTCATCCAGTAATGAAACAAGTCTTTATGAGTGAGTCACTGAATCATTCATTCTAGAGATTCTTCAAAAACGCTGATTCATCCAGTAATGACACAAGTGAAGTGTTTATGAGTGAGTCATTGAATCATTCATCCAAGAGATTCTTCAAAAACGCTGATTCATCCAGTAATGAAACAAGTGAAGTGTTTATGAGTGAGTCATTGAATCATTCATCCAAGAGATTCTTCAAAAACGCTAATTCATCCAGTAATGAAACAAGTCTTTATGAGTGAGTCACTGAATCATTCATTCTAGAGATTCTTCAAAAACGCTGATTCATCCAGTAATGAAACAAGTGAAGTGTTTATGAGCGAGTCACTGAATCATTCAAGAGATTCTTCAAAAACGCTGGTTCATCCAGTAATGAAACAAGTGAAGTGTTTATGAGTCAATGAATCATTCAAGAGATTCTTCATTCATCCAAGAGATTCTTCAAATCATTCATCCAAGAGATTCTTCAAAAACGCTGATTCATCCAGTAATGAAACAAATTAAGTCTTTATGAGTGAATCACTCAATCATTTAAGAGATTCTTCAGAAACGCTGATTCATCCAGTAATGACAACAGTGAGTCTGAATCATTCATTCTGAGATTCTTCAAAAACGCTGATTCATCCAGTAATGACACAAGTGAAGTGTTTATGAGTGATCATGAATCATTCATCCAAGAGATTCTTCAAAAACGCTGATTCATCCAGTAATGACACAAGTGAAGTGTTTATGAGTGAGTCATTGAATCATTCATCAAGAGATTCTTCAAAAACGCTAATTCATCCAGTAATGAAACAAGTCTTTATGAGTGAGTCACTGAATCATTCATTCTAGAGATTCTTCAAAAACGCTGATTCATCCAGTAATGAAACAAGTGAAGTGTTTATGAGGGAGTCATTGAATCATTCATCCAAGAGATTCTTCAAAAACGCTAATTCATCCAGTAATGAAACAAGTCTTTATGAGTGAGTCACTGAATCATTCATTCTAGAGATTCTTCAAAAACGCTGATTCATCCAGTAATGAAACAAGTGAAGTGTTTATGAGGGAGTCATTGAATCATTCACTCAAGAGATTCTTCAAAAACATTCAAGTTAAACACACCAAATGAATCATTCATCCAAAGTGATTAAATAAATAAATTAAAATGTATTATTATTTTTAAATACACTGCAGCAATTAACATTTTGTCAGAACCTGCGGTAAATTACGTCATTTTGTTAGTTGTCTATTCAGAATCTTGAGAGAATCATGATCTCGGTTTTAAACAAACGAAAAAAAAATTCAATTTAGTCAGAATCGTGCAGCTCTGGTCACAGCGTAATTATCATGCCTCCTTTTGTGTTGTTATACAGTTGACGACTTTACTCCCACAATGTAGAAAATATCAATAAATGATGAGTAGCTATGTCCAGAAGTTTTGACAGGTACTGTATGTGTCAGAGAAGTTTACAAGCGGACTTATCCAGTCATGAGTGATTAACATACCAGTGTCATGAGGGTAGTTCTTGAAATCTTTAGGTAAATAATGAAAAGCACTGCAATCTCACTGCCTTTCACAAGCTGTCATTATTATCATGATCATGTGCGCATGCAGTTTTTCTCTGTTTGTGGCTCATCTATTCTCATCATCAACAGGAGTGTTAACTCACATTACTCTGTCCTCATAACTCGCCCATTTAGTGCACAAACAGTATAACAGTACAGTCCCGCGACAACCCTTCTACAGCCTCCCGTATGTGTGAGTTGTGTGTGTGTGTGAGTTTAGGGCATGGACATGGACAATGCAGAGGCGTCGGTGCTGCGCGGGTCCTTCACGCCGATGATCAGGTCGTTGGTCCTGCGGGTTCCTTCCACCAGCGAGATGATGTCCACCTTCTGCACCTCATGGCCCTTCTGTATCAGGGACATCATATCGGCCTCCAGAAACTTAGCTGGACAGATAAAAGAGGAGTTAAAGATGAACTCCACCGCAAAAAAAAAAAAAAAAAAAAAAAAAAAAAAATCACATCTACTCTCATATGATTATCCTGTAACAAAATGGTGCTTTCCACATAAAGAGTACAGAACAGGGCTTTTACATTTTAGATATTTAACAAATTATGCTTCACCTTCAGAGAAGTTTGATGGTTGACCTCAGATTTAACATTAAAAATGCTAATACATTGTTTGTTCATATGAGGATTACTGTCTTCACAACAATGATACCAAAATACAGCATGTATGAATACAGTTTAAAACCTTCATTTGTGAAATTTAGTTATTTTCAAGCATCAAAATTAAATACAAAATTCATCTAATTAAAAAGCCAAATGTTGGTTGGCAGTAATTGATTAATTTCCACATGGTAAAATATTTACATTACGTTGCCAAAAGTATTGGGACACCCCTCCAAAATCACTGAATTCAGGTGTTCCAATCACTTCATGGCCACAGGTGTGTATAAATCAAGCACTAGGCATGCAGACGCTTCTATAAACATTTGTGAAAGAATGGGAGCTCAGTGAATTCAAGCGTGGTACCGTGAAGTCCATTCGTGAAATTTCCTCACTACTAAATATTCCACGGTTAGTGGTATTATAACAAAGTGGAAGCAATTGGGAACAACAACAACAACAACAACAACTCATCCATGAAGTGGTAGGCCACGTAAAATCACAGAGTGGGGTCAGTGCATGCTGAGGGTCACAGTGCGCAGAAGTCGCCAACTTTCTGCAGAGTCAATAGCTACAGACCTCCAAACTTCATGTGGCCTTCCGATTAGCTCAAGAACAGTACGTAGAGAGCTTCGTGAAACTGGTTTCCATGACCGAGCAGCTCATCCAAGCCTTACATCACCAAGTGCAATGCAAAGCGCCGGATGCAGTGGTGTAAAGCACACCGCCACTGGACTCTAGAGCAGTGAGGACGTGTTCTCTGGAGTGACCAATCACGCTTCTCTGTCTGGCAATCCCATGGACGAGTCTGGGTTTGGCAGTTGCCAGGAGAACGGTACTTGCCTGACTGCATTGTGCCAAGTGTAAAGTTTGGTGGAGGGGGGATTATGGTGTGGGGTTGTTTTTAAATGGCTGGGCTTGGCCCCTTAGTTCCAGTGAAAGGAACTCTTAATGCTTCAGCATACCAAGTCATTTTGGACAATTTCATGCTCCCAGCTTTGTGGGAACAGTTTGGGGATGGCCCCTTCCTGCTCCAACATGACTGTGCACAAGTGCATAAAGTGTCGGTCTATAAAAGACATGGATGAGCGGGTTTGGTGTGGAGGAACTTGACTGTCCTGTACAGAGTCCTGACCTCAACCCGATAGAACACCTTTGGGATGAATTAGAGCGGAGACTGCGAGTAAGGCTTTCTCGTCCAACATCAGTGCCTGACCTCACAAATGCGCTTCTAGAAGAATGGTCAAAAATTCCCATAAACACACTCCTAAACCTTGTGGAAAGCCTTCCCAGAAGTGTTGAAGCTGTTATAGTATTAAAGTTCATGTGCATGTAAAGGCAGACTTCCCAAAACTTTTGGCAATATAGTGTATTTTTGATAATTGTTATTAGAATTACTTTGTCAATCTCAACCATAAAACTCTGGTAGCAATGTAACTTGTGTACTAATTAAAAATAATAATAATGAGATGATTTATTATCTCCTTTCCTGTGTCTCAGTGTTCAATTGTTAACATTAACAATTTTAAACTTTTACTAAAGTTTTGTGTATTTGTTTTAAATAAATTATTTAACCAGAAGGATGCATTAAAATGATTAAACTGTAAATACATTTATATCTTCTTTACAAATAAATAAATGCTGTTCTTTTGAACTTTATATTCAAAGAATCCTGATAGAAACATGTATAATGGTTTCCACAAAAATATGAAGCAGCACAACTGTTTTCAACATTGATAATCATAAAATGTTTCTTGATCATCATATCATCAAATAATCATATTAGAATAATTTCTGAAGGATCATGTGACACTGAAGACTGGAGTAATGATGCTGTAAATTCAGCTTTGATCGCAGGAATACATTACATATTACAATACATTCACATAGAAAACAGCACTGTTTGATTATTACATTGTACATTGTAATATTTTGTAACATTACAAAGCATTAATAACATTGTAATATTATTTCACTGTTTTTACTGGATTTTTCATCAGATAAATTCAGCCTTGGTGAGTGTAAGAGACTTCTTTCAAAAACATTTACAAATCTTACTGACCCCAAACTTTTCAAATGGTAGTAATAGAATATATAATAGTAGTTTTGTGAACTCACAGTCCACCAGGAGGGTGTTGTTCTGGATGAGAGGGTGGAGTCTCCCGTAGGACACACTGTCACTCATGTTTTTGCGTGACGACAAAACATTGATCAAGACCTGCAAAAATGCACCAGAATGAGCGGTTGGTCACTGAGGTTAGTGCTTTAATGAAATGTGCCCCAGTACTGAGGACTGACCTGAGTAATGCCACTCAGGGCGCGGTCGCCGTTTGAGGAGCCCAGGGCGATGTAAGTGCCACACATCCCTATGGACGGCCTCACGGCCACCGGAGTCAGGAAGGAGGCCGGCCTCTTGCCCGGCTCAATGCTGTTATGCTGATAACAACATGCAGCACGTTATAATCCTGACACACACCACTTACTTAAAAAATAAATAAATACTGTACTCCTAACGGTAAAAGACAGTTTTTTCTTGACATTTATGTACATTAGGGTTTTTATATTAAAGGGGTCATGAACTGCATTGTTTTATAATGTTTCCTGGGGTACACTTATAATGTTAGTATGATTTTTACATCAAAACTTACATAATTTAGACATTTTTCCAACCCTGATTTTAGCCCTCTGCTCTGAACACTCTGTTTGAAGGGGTGTGTCTGCTGTGAGACTTCAGTGTAAACGCCCACTCCTGTGATTGTCTGCTGTGAGACTTCAGTGTAAACGCCCACTCCTGTGATTGGCTGCTGTGAGACTTCAGTGTAAACGCCCACTCCTGTGATTGGCTGCTGTGAGACTTCAGTGTAAACGCCCACTGCGGTGATTGCCTGCTGTGAGTCTTCAGTGTAAATGCCCACTGCTGTGATTGCCTGCTGTGAGTCTTCAGTGTAAATGCCCACTCCTGTGATTGTCTGCTGTGAGACTTCAGCGTAAACGCCCACTGTTGTGATTGTCTGCTGTGAGACTTCAGTGTAAACGCCCACTGCTGTGATTGTCTGCTGTGAGACTTCAGTGTAAACGCCCACAGCTCTCAAGGTTAACTAATCATGAAAAGTGTTGATTATTAGCATTATATTTAGATGGCATGAAAGGTTGGAGTGATGAGCATTGTAGCCGATCACAGACAAGTTGAGCGCATGAATGCAGTGATCTCATCTTTGCAACTGGATTTCTGCACACTAACGAATGCTTTCATCATAACTAACAGAGCAAATACAATGTAAATAAGAGGTTTGTTGATTATAACGAGAGTTTTAGTGAGAGTCCAGAACTAATAAACTTTGACAGCGTGAGTCAATCAAACAGCCGACTGAAACTGCAACTGAGTTACCACAGAATTCAGTGAAATATACAGAATACAAATTTATAATGTTCAACTGAGACATTCACATTGTTAAATAAATAAGCACATTCCTAGCATTAGGATCCTTCGGAAGGTAATGTTATTTTAATGAAGTGATCCTGTATCTCTTCTCTCCTCGTCATCTCACTAACACGTCAGTGGGCGGAGCCAAAGTTGCAATGATGAAGTAGATGTTGATCAGCTTCTGCAGAGGCGGTCTTTCATCGAGTCCTCTTGTATGTCAAAAGCTCAAGGAAAATTAGATTTCTCAGTTCGTGACCCCTTTAAATATGTTGTTAAATGAATGTTTACTGCATTATGTTAGTGTTATCATGATGGTGTTTTATGATAATATGTATAGGCATGTATATGACACTGCGTGCTGTGTCTTTATATATATTAGAATTTACCTCAGTTTATGGAACTTTGAATCATCACGTGGGGTTCTCGGTTTTTAAGGTGGCTGTCAGTTTATTATAAAAGTAAAAAACTGATTTTAGTAATTTGGTATATTAAAATGACTTAAGTTAATTGGGTAAAACTTCAAATGTTGATACCATATTTTTTGCAGTAAAACTGGCCACCATAAATGTGTACTGTTTTTTACTGACCATTTTATACGATAAATTTAAAAAAACATTTTACAGTGTTCAAACATACGTCTTCATAAATCACACTGCTCTCTGAAAATAATGCACTAAAACATGCTTTTTCAGCCAATCAGTAAATCAGCCAGGTAGAATCACCGTCAGATGGCATAGTTGACGTTTTGCATAATTTTTGACGTTTTGGAGAAAAGGCACGTCTTTTGGCAAAAGTTAGCAAAATCATTCACAGCAAATTTAAACCAAATGGCACAACAGGATGACATTTTAATTACTAAAATCAATGGATGCAGAAAACAAAAATAATTTAAAAGTTGAATTGCAAGTTTTGGTGAAGTGTGTGCCTGTTCTTGCATACCTGATTGAATGCGGCTGATCCGTGGGTTTTATTGGGCCAAGAGAAGTCCAGGATCTGACTGTTGAGGAGGACCCCAGAGGGCGTCACAATATGACTTCCAAACGGCCGGTTTAGTGAGCTAAGAACAGAGTAAGCATAAATTAAACCATTCATGATTTCAAATCAACAGTTTTTAGCCTAAGTCAAGGATGTCCAATCCTGCTTCTGGAGGGCCAACCTCCAGCGTCTTCAACACACTTGCCTTGTGGTTTCTAGTGATCCTGAAGAGCTTGATTAGCTGTGTGTTTAACTGGGGTTAACTCCCCAGGAGCAGGACTGGACACCCCTGGTATAAGGCATTACATATACACAAACACTCTCTTACAGCCCTGGAGCGTAACCCACCTCATAACAGACACGATCAAGTCATCAGTGCCCATGATCATGAGCTGGCTGGCAACGGCGCCCTCCTGCAGCTCGTATGATGGGACGTAGTTTTCAGCAGCCGACGCAAGCGAATCACTGATCATTTGGCGGAAAACAGCAGCCTGGGTTTTACTGTAAAAAAGCCAGTGAATGTTACGCCAATGTCATTGAAAGGAAAAAAAAAAACTATGAATAAACTGATCACTGCCTCGAAAAACACAGTATTAGAGAAGACAATCTTGACTCAATCACCTAAGCATCTGTGCCACCAACTCAGAAACTGAGGAATCAAACATGGAGTCTCCCAGTCCACTGGCTTGAGACAAAGCAATCTTCAGCGACTACATGTTGAGCAAATGAAACAGACAGGAATATTTAAACAATATTACATGAGCCTGAGCGCCGTTGTGCACCAGAGTTATTACTAAAACCATAACAAAATTAGTGACTTGAAACAAAACAAAATAAAATGATGAACTTATTTATTTTAGCTAGTTTTCATTTAAACTTGATGTACTAAAATAACGATAAACTAAAATGAATAACTATATGGACATTTAAAAACAAACAACTAATTAAAATGACAAAAAAAAAAAAAAAAAAAAAAACACACATTAAAACCGGAACATGCAAAAATAAAAACTAAATTAAAAATATTAATAAATATTATAATAGTTTATACTAAATATTACTAAATGTCAGTGATACAAAAATAACACAGCTGTGCATTCTAACAAGCTAGTATTACATGACTAACGAGGTGATCACATGACATTTTTCATTCCAAAGACTTCCTTTCATACGCATGAGAACACGGGAGAAGCTCATGAGAATTTTGCTGAGTACCAAAGTTCAGGTTTGGTGAACTCTGACCGGTGAATTTGGGATTCACCATAGACTGTAGAAAAGATGGATGACACATCTCCACTTCCTTCCACTGTAGAAAAATTAAGCTAAAATATCCCAGTATCAGTTGTTGCCGATCACGTCGCTCAGCGCAGAGTCTGCACCTGTTTTTAGAATCCAATAATAACTAACTAAAACTTGAACATACGTCTGCATGATGAGAACTACCTAAAATGACAGAAACCATCTTTGGAAATAAATTATTTGAAGGTGTAATTTGATTGTTTAGTTTAGAGGATGGGGTTTAAGACCTGTACTGCAGCCTATGGAAGCTCGTTTCCGCCACAGAATAAAACATTTTAAAAGATAATTGCAACATTTTATCTCGCAATTGCAAGTTATAAAGTCCTATTCTCAGAGGAAAAATACTGACTTTTTTTCCTCAGAATTGGAAGTTTATACACTATATTGCCAAAAGTATTGGGACGCCCCTCCAAATCAATAAATTAATGTGTTTCAATCACTTCCATGGCCACAGGTGTGTAAAATCAAGCACTAGGCATACAGACACTTCTACAAACATTTGTGAAAGAATGGGTCTCTCTCAGGAGCTCAGTGAACTCAAGCGTGGTATAGATTGCCACCTGTGCAATAAGTCCATTCGTGAAATTTCCTCACTACTAAATATTCCATGCTCAACTGTTAGTGGTATTATAACAAAGTGGAAGCAATTGGGAACAACTCGTAAAATCAGAGCGGGATCAGCGCATGCTGAGGGTTTCCATGGCCGAGCAGCTCATCCAAGCCTTACATCACCAAGTGCAATGCAAAGCGTGGGATGCAGTGGTGTAAAGCACGCCACCACTGGACTCTAGAGCAGTGGAGACGTGTGCTCTGGAGTGACCAATCACGCTTCTCTATCTGACAATCCGATGGACGAGTCTGGGTTTGGCGGTTGCCAGGAGAACGGTACTTGCCTGACTGCATTTTGCGTAAAGTTTGGTGGAGGGGGGATTATGGTGTGGGGCTGTTTTTCATGAGTTGGGCGTGGCCCCTTAGTTCCAGTGAAAGGAACTCTTAATGCTTCAGCATACCAAGACATTTTGGACAATTTCATGCTCCCAGCTTTGTGGGAACAGTTTGGGGACGGCCCCTTCCTGTTCCAACATGACTGTGCACAAGTGCATAAAGTGTCGGTCTATAAAAGACATGGATGAGCGAGTTTGGTGTGAAGGAACTTGACTGTCCTGACCTCAACCCGATAGAACACCTTTGGGATGAATTAGAGCGGAGACTGAGAGCCAGGCCTTCTCGTCCAACATCAGTACCTGACCTCACAAATGCGCTTCTAGAAGAATGGTCAACAATTCCCATAAACACACTCCTAAACCTTGTGGAAAGCCTTCCCAGAAGAGTTGAAGCTGTTATAGCTGCAAAGGGTGGGGCAACTCCATATTAAACCCAACGGATTAAGAATGGGATGTCATTAAAGTTCATGTGCATGTAAAGGCAGACATCCCAAAACCTTTGACAATATAGTGCATCTCACTATTTTGACTTTATATCTTGCAATTGTGTGTTATAAAGATATATGAGATATAAACTTGCAATTCTGGAGGGGGAAAAAAAAGTAATTGAAAAAAAGTAATTGGATGAGAACTAAACAGAGCTGGATGATGAATGGATCCAACACTGGAATGACTTCAGCTGAACAATGACAGTTTTCTTTTAGAGCTGCTTTACAGCAGAACTCTGTTTGCGTCACTGAACAATTATTCTCTTGTTTATCACTGTGAACCTGCTTTGAAACAATCTGTACAGTAAGAACCGTTGTACAAATGGTGACTTGATTAAGCGCTGGAATGTCTTGTTACATTTTAATAAAACCCTCCCAAAACATCATAAATTAACTCAAATATTTAGTTCCCCCCCCCCCACACACAAATCATTCAAAACCAACTCAACTAGGCAAAAACTACTCATAATGTGCAGAGTAAAGTGCATTGTAAAAGCTATATAAAAGCCTGTGTCTAATAGAACAGGAAACTCTTCAGTCAACACTAAACACATAATGCAAATAACAAGCAGACAATAATTAACTAAGTACAAATACATCCCTATTAAAAAGCAATAAATCAATGAAATGTGTGCTGGTTACAGCGCTGTAGTACCTCAGCTATCCAGTGGTAAATCTGGCTCCTAGACATCTGGTTTGTGATGTTAAATCCCTCCAGGATGTTCAGAGCAGAGAGGAGGGCAGCTCCCGCGTGGGGCGGAGGAGGAACAAACACCCGGTGGCCTGTCAGAGGAATGCAAGGCAAAGCACTTAAAATACTGCTGACTGTTGAGACAGGTCTCGATCTTACTGCGTCCCAAAACTTTTGCCAATATAGTGCATCTCACTATTCTGACTTTGTATCTTAAGCACAAGCCCACTAAACACAATGTGTACCTAAACACAAGCCCAATACCATGCTTCCGCTGCCTTGAGAAAAGCCCGAAACTGAGGTGCTTGTCTTCTTAGAAAATAAAAATAATTCAATCACGACAACTCTCGGAGTGAACAGATTCAACCAGCATTTTATTAGCATAGAGCATGGAATGTACATAGGCTTGATTTTGACGGACGAGATCTGCTACGCTGCTGCTGCTGAGCAAATACATAATGTTCAGCTTACTCAAGATAACAACAAGGAAAGGCTGCTGCAGAATGATATAACCCGCCGTAGCAGATTTCTACAGGTGGCACTGGGGAGGAGGTGGGATTATAAGAGTTCACATATTGTGCGGCGTGCTGATAGCGGCTAGGATACGGTATAAATAAAGCCACGTAAATGAGGAAGTACCTCTGATTGGTTGGTGTCGTAGAACTGAAAGAACCAATCAGCGATTAATAGAGTTTCATGACTGAACTTTATATACAATTTCATTAGCCAACTGTAGTTTGTTTAGGGTTGCCAAGCAAGACAGGAACTTGGCACATTAACACATAATATGTTTACAACGGCTTCAAATACAGATCATCCAATCAGGAGTCACCCACTTCGTGTTGCTCATTTTACCATTTGCTTTTTATCCAATATGTTGTTCTCACAGTAAACAATAAACCTTTATCATAATTCATGTGTCTGAATAGCAGAAGTGTAGAGGAGCAAAGCAGAAACACTCAGTTACTGTACAGAAGTAAATGTTTGGGTGACTTTACTACATTTTTTTCTATTGCAAACCACAGAAAACAACACACTAGACCTTTCTCGCAGATGCTTTAACTACACCATCATGATGAGCTGGGCTATTATTTATGCATACCTCTGTGCTTTTGGTACTTAAGTATGTGTAATATCAGTTAGTATTTTTCCCAGGGACTACCTTAACTTCAAGCCAATGTCCATACAGATATCTTTACCTAAGAATGATTATTGTGTACTATATAAAATACTGCTGAACTTCCACTTGCATTTCTTGTCCACCCAGTTCTGGGTAGTCAAGTAACAACAATAATTGTGCTCCACTTATGAAATTGATACAGGCTAAAGCAGACAGGTTTCTATTGCTCTACTGTTTGGAGTTTCTGCTTCACAACTGTGAAGGTCAACCGACGACTATACCTAAACTACTGCAATTAATCAAGAAATAAACACATAATGTGCAATGTGAAATAAACTGCAACAGACACACATTTTAAAAGGCCTATAGGGTATTTTAGAGCAGCTTGGTATAAACTGATGGGTATTTACCCTGGTAAAGAGTTTGCAGTGGATTCTGTATGATCGTGGAGTAGTTTTTGAAATCCTCCTCTGTCAGCACACCTCCTTTAGCTTGCACCTGGTCACAAGAACACATTGTAATGTTACTACTATAACATGTTCTGTTGGTAAGCTATTAGCTATTGGTAGCACAAAGAAAATGTTAATATTAATAAATAATACTAAAATAACACTAGAGACATACCACTGATGTCATTTCCTGAGTCAGATTCCCATTGTAGAACTCTGAGATTCCATTGGCTGCAATCCTGTCCAATATGGCAGCTAAATCCAGACGTTTAGTGAAAAGACCCGCGAGCGGAGCCTGACCGTTAGGCAGGAATAGACCTCTGAATGTATCCGACACATTCTGCTCCTTCACTTTAGACAACGCGTCAGCTGTGGAAAGATGAAGGAAGTTACACCATACTGCTTTAAAGTCAGCATAAAAACTAAACGGACACATTTACATTTACAGCGAAAGACGCTGCTTTCAAACGCTCTCGTTCGTGTTTGTTTGAGTGCTTTCTGAGCCTCACCAATTTCTATTTATAGTGTGTTTTTACACTGTAAGCCAATCACAACCATATCTGTTGAGCGTGTGAACGCAATGGCCAATCAGAGGTGCTAGATTAAATCGGAAACTGTGATGATTGACAGTGATAACCAATGGACGAGACAGAATGGTACCAGAATTAGCACAGAGAACCACAAAGTTTTACTGGCATTGGTACCTACTACTGTAATTTTTGTACCATGACAACCCTACTGCCTACAGACACTTTCTGTAGACTTCAGGCATGTGTGTGACACACGTGTTGCATGCTCACCCAGCTCATGTGTAACATTGAATCCATTCCTCGCCACGTCTGCAGCCATAGTGATGACGTCTTTCCATGACATTCTAGAGGAGAGGTAAAAAGCTACGATGTGAAGCTGTTTTTCCATTAACCATCAATATATCAACTGAGAACTGTTACAAATATGAAAAATGACTCTCTCTTACTCACTAAGAAGTCTATTTGTTTGTGTGCAACTTCAAGTGAGTGTTGTTAAACTCATCGCTGTGTTTATTCCATGTGTGTACATGTAAAATGCTTTTTACAGACATATTTTCCTTATGTGTTAGCAGGTAGCCGCGTGTGCGTGCAACAAATGTAAATTTAGTGACTTCAGTGAAAAAGTGACTTTGCATGATCAGAGCAGAGTAGACCAAACACAGCAGACTGAGCCATCTGACCAATCAGAGCAGAGTAGACCAATCACAAGAGACTGGGCCATCTGACCAATCAGAGCAGAGTAGACCAATCACAAGAGACTTGGCCATCTGACCAATCAGAGCAGAATGGGCTTTTTGGACAGACGGGTTTTAAAGAGACAGGAACTAAAACACAGCATTTCAGGCAGAAGGTGAAAAGAGCTTCTGCAGCAACGTACAGTATCAGAAAAATTTGTTGTTTTACATTTAAATACATTTAAATGTATTCTAGCAGACCCCAAAGACAAAAAAAAAAAAAAAAAAATATGAACTTGCAAATGGCCACTTTAAAAAGAAGCCATCTGGAGAAATGCATCTATTTTACGTTCTGATTGTGTTCTAATTGGCTGTGATATTTCTCAGTGCACAGAGAAATTATATTAGTCACTGGAATCTGGATACGACGCACCTGGTTAGGACACATTATTGTTTGAGAGAAAGTAACCTGTGATTGGTAGCTTTACATGTGCCAGACTAAGTGGGCGGTTCTTAGTCAAAATAAGCTGTAGTGTGGACCACACTTCATGGTCAAAACTCTACATGCTGTGCGAGACCACACCGTTGTACCTTCCATACAGCTGATGGGCTTGATGCAGTCCACTGATCATGCCTGGAACAGCCACTGACAGACCCGGCTAACAGACATAAAGAGACACATCAGTGAGAGTGCAGTGCAGAACACTTGCACTTATTAATTTGCTTTGGATTTTTAACATCATCATCATATGACGCACATTAAGCCAAGATGAAAGCAGATCCAAATTAAGCGTTACCCTTTGATTAACATTTAACATCATGTCCTCGTGAATACCAAAGGGGGCCGTCTCACGGAAGTCAATGATCCGGCTCTCGTTCTTTCGGATGTCATGGATGAGCATCACACCACCACTGAGAAGAAAGCAAGATAGAGTCACTTATTGTTTTTGATGAATCACCCACAAAATCAATTTCTCCATCCCTGCACACATGCCTTCCTGGAATTTTTGAGCAGTGAATTTCCATGACCTTTCCAGTTACTTGTGATTCACTGCAGAAGGATTTAGAAATCCTTTAACAGAGATTTCTGGCTTGACTTTTAAAAGAATATTTAGACACTTGTACTGTTAAACGGTTTCACGTTGATTTCTGTTCTGTTGAAGTTTTACTTTAGCCAAACACTCACAAAGAGATAATCAGAATATTTTACTGAAGAGCAAAAACTCATTTCCATCACTTATCCAGTGCAAAACACAATTCCCTGATACGTTCTTTTTTCCATGATAGTGGGATCCCTGATTCTACTTTTTTTAGCTTGTAATATTTAAAGGGTTAATTCACTTTAAAAAAAAAAGGAAATTCTGTCATTTACTCACTCTCATGTCAACTTCCAAAGAGACATGATCACTTTATATGATAAACAGATTTAATTTAGACTTTTATTCACATATAAATATTGATCAAAACACATTTATTGAGCTCAATATGCTCAATGGCAGTTCAACCATACAAGCATGTTTGAGCTTCTGTTAACCAGTTAACATTTTTGGGTGAACCATCCTTTTAAAGTTTCCCTTACAAAATAAAAAAAAAGACTCTCGTTAAGCACACAGGTCGTGCTCGTACCCGCCGATGCCCGAGGTGTGGGGATGGATGATGCCCAGGCAGAGGGAAGCGGCAATGGCAGCATCAACGCTGGACCCTCGTTTGCCCAGAACGTCAAAGCCGAGAGACGTGCAGCGGGCCACATCCGTCACCACCGCGGCTTGACTATATACCTGAGGAAAGAAGTAAAAAAAAAAAAAAAATTGTTGGAATTTATCCTCCACCAGCCAAAATATTATACATTGGATATCTTCCCTCCATTTGGATATATGGAGGTATCCTTCACTGAAAACTACCAACCCTGCTTACTTACTATTAAATGTATTAAAAATGTACTCGAGTATGTTTTTAGTACAATACAAATATACTATAACGAATTTTTTTGCATTTAATATTACGTCTTTTTCACATGGGTAACACTCGTGAAAAAAACAACCAATCCTACGAAGTACTCTGTTTATCTTTTTGGTTAATGCACTAAAAAAAACCTACCAACCACACAAACTACCAACTCTGCTTACCTTTGATTAGCACTTAAAAAAACTAAACCCACAAACTCCCAACTCTTACCTTTGTTTAATGTACTAAAAAAAAAAAAAAAAAAACCTACCAACCCTATGAAACCCTAACTAAATACCTCATTTAAGGATACTTCCAACCCAGGCAACATACAGATAAAAAAAGGATTAAAACAATACTTTATCACAATTTAAATATGCATACAACTCTGGTTTGTTTTAAACCAGTGCTTAACCATCATTGTATGATTGTCATGAATGCTTTTATTTAAATTTTTATAAAGATTTCATTTTTATTTAAAGGGATAGTTCACCCAAAATGAAAATTACTCTGCCTCAAGTCATCCTAGGTGTATATGACATTCTTCTTTCAGACGAATACAATCAGAGTTATATTAAAAAGTCCTGGCTCTTCCCAGCTTTATAATGGCATTGACTTTATATATAATGGCATATATAGTCTATAAAGTTTTAAATGTGGATATTTTTTGCCACTTCGCTTCAGAAGGCCTTTATTAACCCCCCGGAGCCGTGTGGAGCAGTTATATGATGGATAGATGCACTTTTATGGACTTCAAAAATGACCCATCAAGTCAATGCCATTATAAAGCTGGGAAGAGCCAGGACTTTTTTAATATAACTCTGATTGTATTCGTCTGAAAGAAGAATGTCATATACAGCTAGGATGACTTCATTTTTGGGTGAACTATCCCCTTAAAGTTCTAGAGCTGAGAGACCTTTACAGAAAAAGCTCTTTGTTCCTGTGTGATTCACAGCACCTGTGGGTCTCCGAAGTAGATCTGCATTATGAGGGCCACGGTCACCCCGGTGGCAAAGGTCAGGCAGGCAGTGATGATGACGGTCAGACCATCACGCGTGCATGCGCACTCCTGTGCCAGCGGGTCTATGGTGGTCTCTCTCAGTGGAGAGATGTCATGCCTGGCCAAGTCAGAGGCAGAAGAGGGTAGCCGCTGCAGTCGGGCTGAATTCAGAAACAGATCAGGCTCTACATGGAGAGACAGGACAGAATTTAGGGCACTATATGGAGTGAGCAGTTACGGGTGACCGCTCGGGGCCTATTCAGACACTCAAGCAGTCCTATGATCAAATTAATTCACCTGTGTCCTGCTCACTGAGGAAGTTATCGTCGTCTTTGCGTGGTTTGAAGGCATTGTCGGCTGAAGCATCATCTTCCGGTAGTCTAGGGAAGCTGGTGATGCTCATGTAGTCCACAGGTGAATATGCACTGGTCAGAGCCGCATCCTTCTCAACCACCGTCACACCCGTATCGGCTGTCGGAGTGTACATGATTTACCTGAAATCATAGGAAATTCAGCACAAATTCATAGCACAATTATTTCTATAACATATATGCCTGGTTTCACAGACAAGGCTTAAGCTAGTCCCAGACTAAAATGCATGTTTAAGTGGTTTTAATTGCACTATATATTTTAAGATATTTATATATTTTAAAAGATGTCAGTGACATTGTTTATAAAAGCTACTTAAATGTCCTAATTGAACTAAGGCCTAATCCTGTCTTAAAGGTGCGGTATGTAGGACTGACAGCTAGTGGTCGAAATAGGTACTGCAGTCCAAATTCGAAATATTGGAGAGCGTTGTTTCCTCCTCTTCCTCAGATGTTCACACGGGTTGCCAGATTGATGACACGCAACAAGAGCGAGTGCAATTGACAATGCAAGCCAAAGAGACTTACACACTGTGTTGCTTTATCCGCCTTTTAATAATCTTTTGTTCACAGAGATCGTTAGATTGATGCCGAGGCTTTTTAGGTCGGGTAGAATCTGTGATCTCTGACCCAGTTTGTTCGATGTGTTTTGTGCCAACTGGCAACCCGTGGTGCCGAAATGCTATTGGGTAAACCGGCAGCTTGCGTTATCACACAGACCAAAACAAAAACAGACATTACAACACGGAACGCACGTCAAAGCAGAATAACTGGCTGTAGCGTTGCTTTTCAGAGAAACAAATTTAGCATGTTTCCTTTGTTTAGATTGTCTCATCTTCCCTAGAGCTGCTCTAGAGTTGAAATAGAAGTCATTTCAGAATTGATTTTGCAACATTAAAGGGATAGTTCACCCAAAAAAAAATCTAATTACCCCATGATTTACTCATCCTCAAGCCATCCTAGGTGTATATGACTTTCTTATTTCAGACAAACATAATCTGAGTTTTATTAAAAAATATCCTGGCTCTTCCAAGCTTTATAACGGCAGTGAATGGTACTGAGATTTTAAAGCACAAAAAGTGCCTCCATCATATAACTGCTCCACACGGCTCCGGGGGGTTAATAAAGGCCTTCTGAAGCGAAGTCATGCGTTTTTGTTTATAACTTTATAAACTATAATCACTGGCTTCCGGTAACGGCCGCCGGTGGGAGAGTGACCTCTGACCTGACGCATGACGTAGGATGTAGGAGTAGCGCAAGCTCAGGTGAGAGTAGACTCAAGCTACTCCCACATTTCTCTTAAAAAAATAAAATAAAAAAATAAATAAAAAAATAGACTTCTAATTCCTGACCGGTGTTTTTTTTGGGATATTTGTCTTACAAAAAACACATGGCTCTTTTGGGCTTGAAAATCCAAGTAACCATTCACTGCCATTATAAAGCTGGGAAGAGCCAGGATATATAACTGCGATTGTGCTCGGCTGAAAGAAGAAAGTCATATACACCTAGGATTTCCATTTTTGGGTGAACTAACACTTTAAGGTTACTTTCCTGTTTATTATAACAACAAAAATAAATGTGCTTGACCTCCAGGAGCTGGATTTGACACCCCGGCTCAAAGTTTCCTCCGGATACTGGATTTTATCTGCCTCGTGTCAAACTATTATCTACTTTTATTTGCATTTTATATGACCATTGCAGCTTACTATTGCTTTTTTTAATTAATTTTGTGTCACACCACAAGACCGTGAAACTGAAAAAACACTGAGCTAATTAAAAAAATAAGTTAAAATATACATTTTCACGCATGCATTTAAATAAATAGATATTGATTCAAATAAAATAAAGTTATTAAAATGCATTTTGTAACCGGTTCCTTTTATTATAACTATAAACGGAATTGCTTTTATTGCATTGCACCCTGCACTGAAGTCACATCACATCACATCACAAACTGAAGTCACATCACATCACATCACAAACTGAAGTGGCGTCGCATCACAAACTGAAGTCACATCACATCACAAACTGAAGTGGCATCACATCACAAACTGAAGTGGCGTCGCATCACAAACTGAAGTGGCGTCGCATCACAAACTGAAGTCACGTCGCATCACATCACAAACTGAAGTGCATCGCATCACAAACTGAAGTGGCATCACATCACATCACAAACTGAAGTGGCGTCGCATCACATCACAAACTGAAGTGGCGTCGCATCACATCACAAACTGAAGTGGCGTCGCATCACATCACAAACTGAAGTGGCGTCGCATCTTCAGTTGAAGTGAAGTGCCACTGGATTGAGGACTTCCTCACTGGCAGGCCTCAGGTGGTGAGAATAGGCCAGTCCACCTCCACCTCCATCACCCTGAGTGTGGGAGCTCCACAGGGCTGTGTCCTGAGCCCCCTGCTCTACTCTCTCTACACGCATGACTGTTTGTCCACACACAGCTCCACCTCTATCATCAAATTTGCTGATGATACTGTTGTCCTGGGCCTCATTTCCAACAACAATGAGACGGCATACTTGGACGAGGTGGAGCATCTAACATCATGGTGCCAGGACAACTGTCTCTCTCTGAATGTTGGCAAGACCAAAGAAATGATTGTGGACTTCAGGAAGCGACAGCAACGGACATACTCCCCCCTCATGATCAGCGGGTCACCAGTAGAGAGAGTGAGCAGCTTCAAGTACCTGGGAGTAAACATCTCCGAGGACCTGACCTGGACTGCTCACATTCAGACACAGGTGAAAAAAAGCCAGGCAAAGACTGTACCACCTGCGCCAGCTGAGGAAATTCAGGGTTTCACCAGCTATCCTGAAAACTTTCTATTTAGGGGCGATAGAAAGTGTTTTAACTCAGTGCATCACAGCGTGGTATGGGAACAGCACCAGTCATGACCGCAAAGCCCTGCAAAGAGTAGTGCGCTTATCCGAAGCGTATCTCAGGGTCAGCTCTCCCGTCTCTGCAGGACGTCTACACCAAACGCTGCAAAGGTAGAGCTACCAAGATCATCAAGGACTCTAATCACCCTGCAAACCTTCATTTCACGCTGCTACCATCTGGTAGCGCCCAAGCCTGATGGCCAAAACTGAGAGACTCAGGAGGAGCTTCTTCCCCAGGCCATCAGACTCCTGAACTCAGTCACTTAACATCACGTGACTTCACGCCAGGATAAACATCGATACACTGACATTGCACTGCACTTTCTGTTCTCGTTGTTACTGTGTAACAACCTGTCATAAACCTGTTTGCACATTATACTCTTTATACATTTGTTAACCACATATTTATAAGTCTACAGTTTACTCACTGCAAAGTCTACTTCAATTATTTTATTCCACTTTATCCTTATTTGTTACCTTTTTTTTTTTCTCTTGACTTGATTATTTATAATTCTACAGATATAGACATATATATATATATATATATATATATATATATATATATATATATATAGTAGTTTTTTTTATATATTTCTATTATAATTTCTTCCTTGTGTTTTTAACTGTGAATTTGCACTGTCCATGAATTTGCACTGTCCATGGAGCGGACCTGTTTTCATTTCACTGCCGGTTGTATATTCTGTATATAACTGTGTATGTGACAAATAAAACTCTTGAATCACATCACAAACTGAAGTGGCGTCGCATCACAAACTGAAGTGGCGTAGCATCACAAACTGAAGTGCATCACAAACTGAAGTGGCGTCGCAGTGGCATCACAAACTGAAGTGGCGTCGCATCACAAACTGAAGTGGCATCACATCACATCACATCACAAACTGAAGTGCCGTCGCATCACAAACTGAAGTGCCGTCACGTCACATCACAAACTGAAGTGGCATCACGTCACATCACATCACAAACTGAAGTGGCGTCACATCACATCACAAACTGAAGTGGCATCACGTCACATCACATCACAAACTGAAGTGGCGTCGCGTCACATCACAAACTGAAGTGGCGTCGCATCACAAACTGAAGTGGCGTCGCATCACAAACTGAAGTGGCGTCGCATCACATCACAAACTGAAGTGGCATCGCATCACATCACAAACTGAAGTGGCGTCGCATCACAAACTGAAGTCACATCACATCACAAACTGAAGTGGCGTCGCAGTGGCATCACAAACTGAAGTGGCGTCACATCGCATCACAAACTGAAGTGGCGTCGCATCGCATCACAAACTGAAGTGGCGTCGCGTCGCATCACAAACTGAAGTGGCGTCGCATCACAAACTGAAGTGGCGTCGCATCACAAACTGAAGTGGCGTCGCATCACAAACTGAAGTGGCGTCGCATCACAAACTGAAGTGGCATCGCATCACAAACTGAAGTGGCATCACATCACATCACAAACTGAAGTGGCGTCGCATCACAAACTGAAGTGGCGTCACATCACAAACTGAAGTCACGTCGCATCACAAACTGAAGTGGCATCACATCACATCACAAACTGAAGTCACGTCGCATCACAAACTGAAGTGGCATCACATCACAAACTGAAGTGCATCGCATCACAAACTGAAGTGGCGTCGCATCACAAACTGAAGTGGCGTCACATCACATCACAAACTGAAGTGGCGTCACATCACATCACAAACTGAAGTGGCGTCGCATCACAAACTGAAGTCACATCACATCACAAACTGAAGTGCATCACATCACAAACTGAAGTGGCGTCGCAGTGGCATCATTAAACTGAAGTGGCCGCATCACATCACAAACTGAAGTGGCGTCGCATCACAAACTGAAGTCACATCACATCCCAAACTGAAGTGCATCACATCACAAACTGAAGTGGCGTCACATCACATCACAAACTGAAGTGGTGTCACATCACATCACAAACTGAAGTGGCGTCGCATCACAAACTGAAGTCACATCACATCACAAACTGAAGTGCATCACATCACAAACTGAAGTGGCGTCGCAGTGGCATCACAAACTGAAGTGGCGTCGCATCACATCACAAACTGAAGTGGCGTCGCATCACAAACTGAAGTCACATCACATCCCAAACTGAAGTGCATCACATCACAAACTGAAGTGGCGTCGCAGTGGCATCACAAACTGAAGTGGCGTCGCATCACATCACAAACTGAAGTGGCGTCGCATCACATCACAAACTGAAGTGGCATCACATCACAAACTGAAGTGGCATCACATCACATCACAAACTGAAGTGGCGTCGCATCACATCACAAACTGAAGTGGCATCACATCACACCACATCAGAAACTGAAGTGGCGTCGCATCACAAACTGAAGTGGCATCACATCACAAACTGAAGTGCATCGCATCACAAACTGAAGTGGCGTCGCATCACAAACTGAAGTGGCATCGCATCACAAACTGAAGTGGCATCACATCACATCACAAACTGAAGTGGCGTCGCATCACAAACTGAAGTGGCGTCGCATCACAAACTGAAGTCACATCACATCACAAACTGAAGTGCATCACATCACAAACTGAAGTGCATCACATCACAAACTGAAGTGGCGTCGCAGTGGCATCACAAACTGAAGTGGCGTCGCATCACAAACTGAAGTGGCGTCGCATCACATCACAAACTGAAGTGGCGTCGCATCACAAACTGAAGTGGCGTCACATCACATCACAAACTGAAGTGGCGTCGCATCACATCACAAACTGAAGTGGCGTCGCATCACAAACTGAAGTCACGTCGCATCACAAACTGAAGTGGCATCACATCACAAACTGAAGTCACGTCGCATCACAAACTGAAGTGGCGTCGCGTTGCATCACAAACTGAAGTCGCGTCGCGTCGCATCACAAACTGAAGTGGCATCACATCACATCAGAAACTGAAGTGGCGTTGCATCACAAACTGAAGTGGCATCACATCACAAACTGAAGTCACGTCGCATCACAAACTGAAGTGGCATCACAAACTGAAGTGGCATCACATCACAAACTGAAGTGGCATCACATCACATCACAAACTGAAGTGGCGTTGCATCACAAACTGAAGTGGCATCACATCACATCACAAACTGAAGTGGCGTCGCATCACAAACTGAAGTGGCGTCACATCACAAACTGAAGTGCATCGCATCACAAACTGAAGTGGCGTCGCATCACAAACTGAAGTGGCGTCACATCACAAACTGAAGTCACGTCGCATCACAAACTGAAGTGGCATCACAAACTGAAGTGGCATCACATCACATCAGAAACTGAAGTGGCGTTGCATCACAAACTGAAGTGGCATCACATCACATCACATCACAAACTGAAGTGGCGTCGCATCACAAACTGAAGTGGCGTCACATCACATCACATCACAAACTGAAGTGCATCGCATCACAAACTGAAGTGGCATCACATCACAAACTGAAGTGCATCGCATCACAAACTGAAGTGGCGTCGCATCACAAACTGAAGTCACGTCGCATCACATCACAAACTGAAGTGCATCGCATCACAAACTGAAGTCACATCACATCACATCACATCACAAACTGAAGTCGCATCGCATCACAAACTGAAGTCACATCACAGCCCTTCATGAGATCGCAGGCCTCCGTGTCGCGCATTCAGCGATGAAGGCCTGGTGGATGCTCGTTTAGCTAATATCAGCCTATCCAGAAAAAAGCCATTGGTCATGGAAATGAGTCACTAGGCTATAATAAAACACGCCATCATCCCAGATAAAGCGGGAGACGCGCGTGTGGAAGAGATGAATCCGTTCCCCTTCGCAATAACATCCCAGCTAGACGCGCGTTAAACGCCTCACCCAACGCGACGTCGACTACAGTCCATCCATCTGTGTTTACATCCGTGCCTGTGTCGTGTAAACAGCTGATTTAACGCGGAAAACCCGAAGGATCATCGGCAGCGCAATGTTACAGACGCAGGTGTTAAAATGCCAAAACCGAGCAAAGGAATCAAACACTGAGGTCTTGGCATTATTCTCAAAGATTACGTTTTTAACTTGCATGCCGTCTAAGACGCACGTCTGACGTTACATTAGCAATTAAACAACAGCAATAATGTTTTAAATCCATCTTTTCCATCATACTCACAGGTGAAATGTGCGGTTCAGGTCCTCTGTCTCATATTATTCCTGGTGAATTAGAGCGTTCGTGTCTTTAAATGATCAATCTGCGCATGCGTCACAGTGGAGAGACGCGGATCCTGCAGAACAGGTTCATCAATCAACGCGCGTGTGTGTGTGTGTGTGTGTGTGTGTGTGTGTGTGTGTGTGTGTGTGTGAGTGATGGGTAGGTTTAGAGGTAGGGGCAGTGTGTGTGTGTGTGTGTGTGTGTGTGTGTGTGTGTGTGTGTGTGTGTGTGTGTGTGTGTGTGTGTGTGATGGGTAGGTTTAGGGGTAGGGGCAGTGTGTGTGTGTGTGTGTGATGGGTAGGTTCAGAGGTAGGGGCAGTGTGTGTGTGTGTGTGTGTGTGTGTGTGTGTGTGTGTGTGTGTGTGTGTGTGTGTGAGTGATGGGTAGGTTTAGAGGTAGGGGCAGTGTGTGTGTGTGTGTGTGATGGGTAGGTTTAGGGGTAGGGGCAGTGTGTGTGTGTGTGTGTGTGAGTGATGGGTAGGTTTAGAGGTAGGGGCAGTGTGTGTGTGTGTGTGTGTGTGTGTGTGTGTGTGTGTGTGTGTGTGTGTGATGGGTAGGTTCAGAGGTAGGGGCAGTGTGTGTGTGTGTGTGTGTGTGTGTGTGTGTGATGGGTAGGTTTAGGGGCAGTGTGTGTGTGTGTGATGGGTAGGTTTAGGGGTAGGGTAGGGGTAGTGTGTGTGTGTGTGTGTGTGTGTGTGTGTGTGTGTGTGTGTGTGTGTGTGTGTGTGTGTGTGTGATGGGTAGGTTTAGGGGTAGGGGCAGTGTGTGTGTGATGGGTAGGTTTAGAGGTAGGGGCAGTGTGTGTGTGTGTGATGGGTAGGTTTAGGGGTAGGGGCAGTGTAGGGGGATAGAAAATACGGTTTGTACGGTATAAAAACCATTACGCCTATGGAATGTCCCCATAAAACATGAAAACACAACAAGAGCGTGTGTCGTGTGTGTTTGTGTAGGGTTAGGGAGTAACGAAATACATGTAACTTTAGTTACGTATTTAAAATACAACATTTCATTACAGTTACATTGTAAATAGGTGGTAGCTAAGAAAAGTATAGATTACCAAAGTGATTATTTTTATTTAAACTTTAATGTAAACTGTAACGGGCAATTAATGTAAACAGCATTTGGTGATTCTCAGACTCTGATAGTCTGCAAAAGCATTAGATAAAGTCATGCTCACAAGTTTCATAGCCCTTGCAGAATATGCAACATTTTAGTAATTTGAACAAAATAAGAGGTATCTGGGATCAGAAAAGTCGCATGTACTGTCCTGAATAAGCTATTTCACATAATAGATGTGTACATATACTTCACAAGACAAAATTTATACAAATTGCCACTTTCAATACCCTTGAAATTTAGCTGTCTGTCGGTACCTGGATTATCCACAGCTGTTTTCATGTTTCATGTTAAAGGGTTACTTGACCCAAAAATGAAACTTCTGTCATTAATTCCTCTCCCTCATGTCGTCCCAAACCCGTAAGACCTTCGTTCATCTCCAGAACACAAATGAAGATATTTCTGATGAGATCCGAGAACTCTCTGACCCCTCCATAGACAGCAGTTTAATTAACACTTTAAGGTCCAGAAAGGCAGTAAAGAGATCGTTAAAATAGTCCATGTGACTCCAGTGGCTCAACCTTAAATGTTATGAAGTGATGAGAATATTATCGTGCGTCAAAACAAACAAAAATAATGACTTTATTCAACAATTTTGCTCTGGCCTGCGTAAACAGCGCAGGAGGCTGGCACAGGCTAGAACGAAATTGTTGAATAAAGTCGTTATTTTTGTTTGTTTTTGCGCACGATAAGTATTCTCGTCATTTCATAACATTAAGGTTGAACCACTGCATTTTTTTTGCTTCAAGAAATACTGTGGAAAACTGATGTTGTTTAAAATAATATGCAGAGGAAAACCAAGTCCTATGTTTGTGTTACATGCCTTATTACTAGTAATCCAAAGTATTCGGATTGAGTAACAAAACTTGTGTAATCTAACTAAATACATTACAAATGACTTTTTACAGCATATATTTTGTAATCTTTTAGTGAAATATATTTTAAAAGTAACCTTCCCAACCCTGTGTGTGTGTGTGTGTGTGAGTCAGAGGTTTCTCATAATAATGGACAATGTTGTGTAATTATAACACTGTAGCTAACCCTTATTTTACATAGCAGCGTATGTAGCATAACAAAATACTAGCTACATGGTATTCTTTGAAAACGTTTTGTGAGGGTTCTGTTTTGTTTTAACAGAGATGTGACCCTGGAGCACAAAACCGGTTATGCGTCTCACGGGTATATCTGTGGCAATAGCCAACAATACATTGTGTGTGTCAAAATTATCCATTTTTCTTTTATGCCAAAAATCATTATGATATTAAGACCATGTTCCATGAAGATGTTTAGAAAATTTCCTTCCGTAAATATATCAAAAATGTATTATTAGTAGTAATATGCATTGCTAAGGACTTCATTTGTACAACTTTAAAGATTTTTTTGCACCCTCAGTTTGCAGATTTAGTTGTATCTCGGCCAAATATTGTCCTATCCTAACAAACCATACATCAATGGAAAGATTATTTATCAGCGTTCAGACAATGTATAAATCTCAATTTAAAGAAATGTACCCTTATGACTGGTTTTGTGGTCCAATATGTTGATTTTTTTCTTTTGTATTTAGAGAGGCTATGTTATGGTTTTACAGTTACATTTATATTTTGCACATATTGTATATTTTCAAGTCAAGTGGATGAAGACAGATCTTCAGAAAAAAGCACACAGGAAAATAACGAGTCCAGATTGCAGTTGCATCCTGAGTGTTTATTGTTATTGTCTGGTACCTGCATTTCTGTATGGATGCTGGAAACCCATCATGGTATTTTGCATAGGTCTCTGATGGCCATGTCATATGGATGAAACAGTCGGCACATCATGAAAACCATGCAGAATAGTGAAAGGCACAATCACCATAGATATCATAGACGCCAATCTGTATAATACTCTATTTTTATACTTTTGTTACTAAGGTGAACATCTCTTCTAAATAACAATATGAGGAAAAATACAAGCATATTTATTTTTGTCATTTTTTTTTCTCATTTCATGTTTTCAGTCAATCCTCCCTTAAATCACAATAACTATACTCGCTTCCACCAGCTTCTCGTGAGGCCTAACAGACATCATTGTATAGTCCCACAAATTAAATTAATCATATTGAACACACACAAACACACACACACACACAGAGAGAAATAATACAGAGTATACAGTGCCCAGCTGTGACGGTGAACAACAGCGGTTGATCTCTTCAGAGGGCAGAGATCACTGATTTTATGTTCATTACGCGATATTGCCTTATCCACTTCATCTAATACATAGAAACAATGCGAATAGAAGACACCTTCAAGTGGATGATGTTAAGGACCCTTGTAAGGCTACACGGCATTGGATTTTCCTAGATGCACCACTGACATTCGTACTGCTCTCTCTGTAGAGTCAATATGATAAAGAATCAGTCCAAATGAAAACAAAGAAATAAAAGCATATTTAGATTTACATTATACTTACATTATTTTGTTAGCTTACTACAATAATAGTTTTACAGATTTTGGCAGGTGATAGGAACGACTACAAGACGAATTCTTAAAATGATTAAACATTAAATGACAGAAGAAATAAAGAAAATTGCATGTAAAATCAAATCCTCTTAATGCAAGAACAGTGGTATTGACAACATGGCAAATGTTGGTTCGTATCGTAACATACCCAGCAGAAGGAAGTGTCCTCAAGTTTTTGGAGAAACTTGAATATGGTTAAACGATAAACAAACAGGAAGGTGATGTTTCAAAACGCAAACACTGAACTGTAAATAGACTGCAATTATAAACATTTGAATGCAACTAGTTGTTTACCTCTTAAGGTAGCTTTTTCCCCCCAACTCATGCATGTTGGAATGGCATCTCATTCACCAATGCCAACAAAAACATACGGCTAAACACCATTATTCTCCATAAAACGTATGACAGTGCAAACTTCTCAAAAAATGTACAAACAGTCATATAATTATATACTTTCAGCACCATTGTTAGTCTATTCATTACTGAATACACATAAGATAGATCACAATGTGTTGGACGCATTTCCTGTAAATGTGCCGAGGGTGTTCGCTGACTATCGAGGAAGAGCACATTTTAGGTATTCAACGTATGTGTTGGTGTGAGTGATGTTGACCCAACAACCTCTGACAGACAAACATCAGAGTGCAGTGAAGATGTAAATATCAATCATATAATCAACCTAAGAGGTATGATGACATCGTCTGAAAACGGATGATTTGAGAAACAGAGAAATGGTCATAAGATTTCGTTCTTTGTCTCTGTGGTCACAGTGATTTCTCACACAAGCTGGACAGGGAAACTTTCGAGCCTTGTTTTCTTCGCTACGCTTAAAACTTTGCAAAATAAGCATCTACATCAATGGACAAGCATATATATATATATATATATATATATATATATATATATATTTTTTTTTTTTTTTTTTTTTTTGGGGTACATTTTTGTAAGCAACGTATAATGTTTACCTTTTGAGGTCATTTTAAGATTCTTGACATGTTTTGTGAGATTCACCCATCAATAATCCTCCACAAAGCATAATCTATACTATCTGCACATTCTGTGAGCGATTATATCTACAGCCTATGGCAACCTCTCCTCAGCGCTATATGTTGATCATGTGACCTGTAAAGACATTGCACACTGCCCCGATACTCCCGTGATCTTTTCCTATTAGATCACTTCAGCTTCACATCACATTTTAGGGAAATGCTAAACGGCTATATCCCTAAAAGATGCGTGTAAAATAGTAATGAATCTTCTTAGTGACGTGTTGTTGGCATTGTATGAGTCCTGTCCATGATGGGCACGCCCTCAGTTTAACTAAAGGCTCTGTGTCTAAATCTAGTGAACTTGATTACTTAAGAAGCTGCCTTAAGAGACTCGATTTCACCAAAGTTTGATGTTAGCATGTTGCTAAGCTAAGCTAATGCAAGGCAATGCTCCAATATACACAAATTCATAGCACACAAATATATTGTGTGACATTATCTATTTTTAAATACACTGGGGTATTTCTTTCCATGCAGGGTATGTATAGAATTTATGTTGCCCACTTTCTCCATCACTTTTCGGACTTCTCTAGCCTTTGCAGGAGTACACCTATGAAATGTGTTCCCTAAAAGAGGTCATTTAATAGCAATCAATTAAATTACATTGTTTGGGGGTTGAATAATTTTTGAAAGTTAGCACCGTAATGTTGAAAATCAAGCAGCAACATCTGCTTTGAAATGACCTATTTGCAAACATATCCCACTATATTTGACTTGCTCTGTAAACTCTCAACTACTGCTCACACCTTTATCTACATACCTTTCATTCTTGTTGTTTTCAAGTGACTCCTTTGTTGCTTTAGTACTTTACTACATTACATTACTAGGTACAATTCTCTCCTGGAAATCTTAAGCCCAAAGTATACTTTGGCCGACGCTTTCCCTGACGTTGGATGGTACACGTACAGCGGCACATATGCGGGTGATTTGAGCGCTTGAATACAGAAGTCCACTAGATGTACATGCCAAACGCGTCTTTCCACGCTCACGCTATACGCTGAGTATACTTTGATAGACTCACGGAACATTAAGTACACCTGGGGCTTTAGGGTTAATGTGTTCAATGTTTGTCTCTTTTTTCCCCCCACAAACTAAAAGGATGTGAAAAAGAGTGCTGATGTACCTGAAGTTTCAGTATTATACATTTAGAGGGATGTTGTATGCAGAGATACAGAGTTTACATGTGTCTCCTTTTCGGCTATACTCCCAGATTGGGAAACTGATTTAGGTGTTACAAGGACACACAAGAGGTGCATGACATTTAAGCAAATATATGGATCATCTTAGACAGAATAATTGTGCTTGGTGGTGGCCTGCCTGCCGGATAAGAGTGAGAATAGGATAAAGATAAACTGGCTTGTGCTCAGGGACAAACCTGATTAATATGAAACTGAATAACTTTATGGGTGTAAAACGAGTAAAAGCAAAAGGAGGACTTTAGAGGACATTTGTGAAGGAAGGGGATTCATTGGTAGGTTTGGGTTTCTTGGGGTGTCTATGTGTAATAATGCCCTCAATGTAAACTTTGATGCCTCAGTGGCAGATGTTGCGCTGGCACGGTTGGTGCAGGAAGGAGTTGCGGGTGTGGGTCGTGCGCCGTTGGACTTGTTCACGCACACGGTTTTGGCGCTGTATGCGATTGCGTGCCAGGTGTCGACGCTCAGTGCGGGCTTTGGCCCTCTGGACCCTGGAGACCTGGGTGACTTTAGCTAGGGCACCTGCCTGTGCGGCCACTCCTCGGGTCACCCGTGTGGTCATGCTGCTCCTGGTCACAGCGGGCATTGCTGATTCAGACATCCTGCTGGAAGAATGGGAAACATTTGGGTGAGAATGGACAGAAGTACTAAAATGGAAGTCAGAATTAAGACAGCAGCCTCCAGTTTTTGATAGTCAGCATGATCAGGGGTGACCAGTCCTACTCCTGGAGGGCCTCTGTCCTGCAGAGTTTGGCTCCAACTTGCCACAACACACCTGCCTGTGAGTTTCTAGTGATCCTGAAGATCTTGATTAGCTGGTTTAGGTGTTAGGATTGGAGCTAACATCTGCAGGACAGAGGCCCTCCAGAAGCAGGATTGGATACCCCTGGTGTAAGTGCTAACATATCCTACAATATTAATTGTATATAGATGATAAATGCATTTGCTTGCATATGCGCAAAATGGCTATCAACAGCCAATCAAATTTCAGGGGCCAATATTTCCAATTAAAAATGTCTGATCTTTATGATAGTGAGAATATTAGTGTAAGGCATTTTAAGAGGTGGTGTACCAAAAAACATCCACAAGGTGGAATTATAATACGCAAATTTCTTTTAGAATAAGTAGGCCAGCGCTGTGCAATTCTGGCCCTCGAGATCCACTGTCCTTCAGAGTTTACCTCCGATCAAATTAACCTGTGTGTAGCTTTCTAGTAATACTGAAGACCTTGATTTTTCTGGTTCAGGTCTGATTAGGAGTGGAGCTAAACCAGGGATGGGCAACTTTGGTCCTAGACCCTGCAGAGTTCAGCTCCAACCCTAATCAAACACACCTGAACCAGATTAGCAAGGTCTTCGTGATTACTAGAAGCTACAGGCAAGCAAGTTTTTATCCTGGTTGGAGCTAAATTCTCCAGGATGTGACAAAACTGTCAGTCACTTGGGATGTGTCTGAAATTGCCCTTAAATAGGGCACTATTTGAGGAGAAATCCTTTGTAGTGGAGTTCAAGATAAATCCTTCTGAAATGCTACCTTGCTGCAAACTTCAGATCCAAACCTTCCCAAACAATCCTGAACACCTTGATTAGCTGGTTCGGGTGTGTTTGATTGGGGTTGGAGCTGAACTCTGCAGGGTGGCAGCTCTCCAGGAGCTGGGTTGAAGACCTCTGCTCTGTTGTTAGTCACTTTGGATAAAAGAGTCTGCCAAGTCAGGGGTTTCAAACCTTTCCTGGAGGCCCCTCAGCACTAACACTCCTGATTCAACTTATTAGTAGAGACTGCAAGACCTGAATTGGGTGTTTGATAAGGAAGACATGCAAAATGTGCTGTATTGGGGTCCTCAAGGACAGGTTTGAAAACCCATAATGCCTAAATGTTGCATCTGTTTACAACACAGAGTTACATGTGGACAAAAGTGAACCGTGGAAGTGAAATTTACCTAACACTGCCAGCCAGGCTGGTGGTGCTCTCTTCCACCGGAGGGAGAGGGCCAGGCGAGACGTAGACGGACATGCTGGGGTGCTCGATGAGGAGGTCCTCCATGGGACTAGCCTCCGCTGTGGCTCCCTCTGCAGTAAAACAGGGGGGAGGGGTGACAAACCAGCTCTCATCCATGCTGCAGTCACTACAGGAGCACGAGCCCCGCTCGCTTAACAACACATTCACTTCTACTGACTCAAGGTGAGAGAAGGAGGCGGGATCAGGAGGAGAGCAGGTGGAAGGGGAGGAAGGATGTGCTGCCTGTGTCCTGCCTGCTCTATTCCTGCGCTTTTTGCAGGTATGAGGAGAGGGGCCACATTTATGAGATGCATGACATTCACTGCGAGGACGGGGGCGTGCTACTAATGCCGCCTCTGGTCCATCCTCGCCTTAAGTGAAGTGGGAAGTGATAGAAGACAGAACAGGGTGTGTTTCCAGAATATGAAAGGTTTGGTTGAAGCCATGCGAGTGGGGGATGCCAGTACCATGAGCACACATACCAGTACAAGGAATTCATTCAAATATGGAGAAATGAGAAGGGATACAGAAACAACAGAAAAACACAGAGAATAGGAATACTGTCATTAGTTTCTTATAACCCTTTTAAAATATTATTATCTAAGCACCATGTACTACTTTTATAAAGTGTCAACCACTTCGTTCTAAAACCTAGTGATGTATAGCAACACTGCCTCAACTATTGGCAATAGTTGGGACTGGACTATCGGGGATAATGGCTAATGGGGGAGGACTGGAAAAAATTTCACACTTCACCTTACTTATGTTTTGTGGGCATGACAATGTCAGATTTATGTCAGATTATTATTCAGGTAGTTATGAAAATGTAGGGCTGTCACAGAAGAAATTTCCCTTGCAGTGATTAGTTGCGATTGTGATATTAGTTGCATTTTATATATCCGGGGGGTGCAGAGAGAAAAATCCCGCCGGAGTTTTCAGGGAGAAAATCCGGCGGGATTCCAGAGTGCACATTCTATAAGCACTTTACTGTCCCGTGAAGCAGGAGAGGGATTTGTGAATGACAAATTAAGTGACGCAAACAGGATTGCCAGGTTTGCGTAACAAAACCAGCCCAGTTACGATTCAAAACACTTCCATTCACTCCCAAATCGCGTTCCGGGGGAAGTTCCGGTGAGGGGAGGATGACCTACTACTTCCGGCGGGATTCCAGAGTGCGCATTCTATAAGCACTTTACTATCCCGCGAAGCAGGAGCGGGATTTTTGAATGACGATTAAGTGACACACAAACAGGATTGCCAGGTTTGCTTGACAGGGGGAGTCGCTTCAACTCACAGACTAAAAGAAGCCGCAAGTTGAAGCGACTCCCCCTTCCCCACGCCGGAACTCGCTTTTTAGAATAGAGTCTCCGCAACGGCACGTTGGTAGATTGACGTGCTTGTCCGTGTGAAGACTGTGAACGAGCCAAAAGAGAACCTAAACCCCGCCTACTTTGATCTGATTGGCCATCTCAATCATTTTTAAATTGACGAGCGCCGTTAGACCTGAGGCAGATCAGACTAAAACTTTTAAACCTTTTTGTCATCCTAACATACAGAGCGCTGCGTAATGGAGAGCAGCATCAAGAATATCAAATACTGGGGGGGACAATTTGGCCATTTCTAATTATTAGTGTGGACTTGCCCCCCTCAATGTCTATGGTGGTTACGGCCCTGTTTTGTATAACTGGGCTGGTTTTGTCAGCTGTGTAAAAGTATCCCAATTCCATGGGAAAACCGCGGACTTGGCAACACTGGACGCAACTGATGTTGGTAGATCACGTGATGGTGGCAACATGGCAGATTTAGTACGTCCGACTTTCATTCATACTACTCGTATACATACTTTTTTAATAGTCGCAAAGTTAATTTCAAACCAAATGTAGTACCTACTAGACAGTATGCAATTTCAGACAGCTATTTTTAAACCGTAGACGCTATGACAGTAGATGAGCTGGGCTAATTATGCTAATGTGCACTATAGCAGCATTTACATTCGCTGCGTTAATTGCGGTCTGGCACAATTCAGAGCTCAACACACAAAAATGAGCTTGCGTAGCTGGAAGTATTTATGGTAATGCTCAAGTATGTTCATGTCTTTAGCTTAGCAACATGCTAATGTCAAACGTTATTGAATTCAACAATGTTAGCATTTGACAATTCTTGTGTTTTCTGGTGAAGCGTTCCATGGTGGTTATGATAATGATGTCTTAGAAGATAGTTATGCCTATATAGACAGTAAATAGTGAGGCAGTTCACTAGGTTTTGGAACCAAGCCAATGTTTTCCGAATTCATACACATTAATCCGCTATATAGAGCGTTGCCTTGTTGCCCCGACAATCTACCTTACCTATAATTACACCTTGCCTTTACTTTGTAACCCATTAAAGACAGTGTTTTTCGTTGTTTGTGTAGGACACTCACCGGGAAGATTGACCAGGAGCCACCCCTCTTCATCAGCCTCAGTCACACAGGGCTTTGGTCCCTTCAGCTCCGGAGCAACTTCTTCCACGTTTCCGAAGAACAGACTGCTGATCCGCTGGAACATGGCTGCCTCGGAGGTCAAAGGTCACAGTTTTTTGTTTCCTGAGGGATAGCTGCCTTAGAAGGTTTTTTTTTTGTTTGTTTGTTTCTGTTTTATTAACTATAGTGACTAGTGTTGGTGTTTTTGTTTGTAACCGATGGCTGGGCGATCACAGACGTATTGGCCTTTTTTGCTGTAACAAAGGAGTCTCAGAGAAGGCGCAGTAAATATAAGGTCTCACTTGGTTGCGGTGCAAAGATCTACATTCGACAAAGACAGAAAAGAGAAGAACAGGAGGGATGGTCAAGAAAACCATATCGTGAAATATTTTTCAGGGTTTCTGCAGGTTTTATGAAGGCAAATGTAAGAATTTTTAAGTAAAGAAAATGTAAGGAATAAATTGAAGGGAGCACAATACGCCAATATCTATTAGCAACAATTACTGAGGAAGATATTGATTGTTTTGCAATGTTTGCAACATTTAATGCCACGACTTTATGCATTTAAGATGATTTAAGACTTTTTTTTTAAAGCCTTAATTTGTGTAAGATTGGATTAAGACTTTTTAAGACCCGCAGAAACCCTGTTTTCGGAGAAGCATTTCATAGAAATAACATTGAACAACACTGCAGAACCACAGATTTATTCAGATTATGCTATTGTGTAATGTTATGTAACAATGTGATTACATAATTAATATATAATAATGCATTGCAGTATTGGTATTTGTTCATGAAAATATCACCGTGGAAAAAAAACATAAAACCAATCCTCCTGAATATACGCTGCATACTTTATGCAAATTAAATGTCGTCTTCTTTTTTTTTCTCTCTCTAATTTTGGATTAAAATTTATGAGCAGAACTTGTTAACTTTGACCAGAATATGCAGAGCCAGATATCAGCTTATTTGCACAATTCTCTCTGTTCATCAACACACATTTGCGTAACAAATCACACATTAAACTACATTGAAATGAATTTCATGAGATTTAAAAATCACATCAACTATTTTTACATTTACAAGCTTTATGGGTTTATATCCATACATATAACTTTCTTGTGTTAAATAATTAAATAGATACCGTTTTTTTTTTCCAATGCCATATCCATATGATCTTATTTTTATTCCCTGAACCCCATTTAATTTCAGTCCCAATGGCTCCCCTGCAGGCAAGCTGTTTGAATCTGCCCATCAGTGGGCGGGGCTTCAGGTGACGTATGATGCTGACGCAAAATGGACGCAAGTGACCCCGCCCTCTTCAGACTAGCGGACAGAGTACGGAACGACACAAGGGAAGCAGGGTCGTTTTGATAGAAACGAGAAAAAAAACCTTTTTTTGTTACTACAACAAGGTATAAAAATGTTTTTTTCCCCTCTTTTAGGACAAATTGAGTGCGTACATCCAAATGAACAACGTGTTGATGAATAAAAAATGATTTTAGCGTAGGTCTGACAGATGCTGCTTAAAAAACAACAACATCGAATCCTGTGTGAACCGACGATCCTGTGGCCTTATATTTGAAAAATAGTCGAGCAAAAAAGCGGACGTGAATGCAAAGCTTATAACGGCGGTGAATATGAGCATATAATGCGAAGGAGAGAGACTGAGCGCAAAGGGTCAAAGCAATGACAGCTCGGATCAAGGGTATTACCAGCGCTCTCAGATCACTCAAATAACCACAGACCGCATCCATCAACCGTAAAAAACGCGTTCTGTTCAATAACAGAGCAGCTGGTTTAATAAAAAAAACCAACGCTCGATAAACGAGCTGCAGATACAGGCTCATCCCTAACGTGAAATGTCAAAAGTTAAACCCATTGCCATTAAACGTCGACTTGAAAACACAGTTTTGTTATAAATGTTATTTCAAGACGGATTCCGTTAGAAGAAAACCGTCGAGAAAACCAGCGTTGGTCAACGGCTGCGATCTATGACGAGAGCAAAATAATGATGATGTGTGATCGGAACGAGCGCGCGCAATAACCGTCAACAGAATAAAATACTGCTCAAACAGATCCATGTATGGACAGTGGACAGTCCGTGGACAGCTGTTGTAGCTTCAATCCTGCTTATTACAAAACAGACCTCGCTTTAAAAGACAGAAGGAGATCTGTGTGTGTGTGTGTGTGTGTGTGTGTGTGTGTGTGTGTATTCAGCGTCTTACCTGTCTTACCTGCAAAATTATTCAAGTTGTAAACGCGACGACCACACAATAAAAACAACAGGGAAAAAATCTTAAAGCATAGCTTTAGGTATTCGTTTTATATGAGGTAGTAAATTCACAGAAAAAAAGAAAAAGTCTTTCTTCTTAGAAGAAATCGACGTGTAAATTCTGCTTTACACGACGTTTGAGCCGCAGTATGTGCGAGCTGTGTGTTTTTTTAGCAGATACGGTTTGGGATGTTATTGCTTCGCCCAGCTGATCCGCAGATCAGAATACAGAGCGTACAAAACAGCTGATTGTGATGTCACGGCGCTCGTAGCAACGGCCTGACTCCGCCCACTCCGCTAGCTGGACCAATCGTAGATTTACACCAGATCGAGCGCTGTAAGCGCACCGGTGGGGGTTGGGCTGGTGGGCACTGCAGAGCCAATTCACGTCCAGCTCCCCCTCTCTCGACGTAGGACGTGTGTGATAGGATTAGGCATGGAGTTATGTAGATTACGCCCAAATTACGTCCAGAGATGGACTTTTTATTTTATTTATTTTTTTATTTTACAATTTTCCTCAATTAGGCAACAATTATATGCATATACAAATAACGTAATTAAATCTCCATTCGTATATTTTGTGCTTATTTGCTTAAACAGTATGGAGGAAACCTGCAAAAACAATAAGTAAATAAATAAACAAATCCACAAAATTCTCTCTCTCTCTCTCTCTCTCTCTCTCTCTCTCTCTCACTCACTCACTCACTCACTCACTCTCTCTCTCTCTCTCTCTCTCTCTCTCTCTCTCTCTCTCTCTCTCTCTCTCTCTCTCACTCTCACTCTCTCCTGCATAAATAAATATATAGATAATTAAATGTGCGAGGAGATAAATAATTAAATAAGACGAATGTTGGGGGAAATAAATAACAAAGTTGACCTTTTCCCTTTTAATCGTTTATTCATTTTTAAATGTAGCTCTGTGTTTATTTTTCCATGGCGCAACATGCTAATGAGGAGGTGTCAATCAAACATCTCTATGCCACCATTGGCTGATGGATGTTGACACGCCCTCCTCATTAGCATGTTAAGCCAAGGGAAAATAAATACCGAGCTATTGGTTTATTTAAAGGAATTCAATTATTAAAGGATTAAAATGGATTTAAGGAAATAAAGTTAAACTATTTGCAAATAATATATATATTTTAATACACACACATTCACACTTTTTGTCTGCCTAATATGTAAAAATGCTAAATGTTTCTTGTCACATCAAATTCAGTTATGATTTACATAAATAATGTCATATTTTGTTAATGTCATAGTTTGCATATCACTGTTGGTCGCTGAACGTTTTTATCGTAAAACAGTTGTTACATATTAAATGTTTAGCTACGCACATCTTTCACTGCTATAGCTAAAGTGTTCGCACTAACGGTTAGCCCCGCCTTCTCTGATTTGATTGGCCATCTCACTCATTCTGACAGTGACGAGCGTTGTTTGACCGCTGAGGCAGACCAACCTAAAAATGTAATATTTTACTTTTGTCATCCTAGCAACAAACACAGCGGTGTGTAATGGAGTATCACCGAAAGTTGGGGCATTCCTAATTATTCGGGGGACTTGTCCCCCTCAATGTCCATTACGGCCCTGCAATAAACAAAAGCATATCCTTCAGACAAATTAAGTGGGGTTGCAAGGACAAATAAATACATACATAAAAATTAAATTAAAATAAATAATTGAAGCATGTAAGTATTTTATGGATGATAATTTTTATATTCAGTTTTAAAAACAACTTAAAAAGAGGGTTTGCTGTTATTTTATTTGCTTTTATGTATATGATATTTACCCACACTCTAAAATAAATCTGTAAAAATGTTTATTTTTTTACAGGTGTTTTACCTGTATTTAGAATGTGTGTGTTTTTTTTTTTTTTAGGGTTAACAGAAATGTCCATAAAATTACTGGATAATGTCCTCTGCCAGCACATTATCCGTTCTTTTTTTTTCTTTTTTTAAGAAATAATAATGTTCGCCATCAATGACATATTTTAAGAGAGACCATCAAAATCAAACAAAACCTGAAATAAATTTAGTGACGTAATTTCAGTCATTTCTATCCAGAACTGCAGTGACTGGCCGGGCAGGAGAAAAATGAATGTTCAAAGGTCAGGCTCTTCTGAGCAGAATCCACAAAAATCCAAAACGGAATATTTCTGTAACATTTCAACAGCAGGATAAACATTATTGATGATTCTAAACGGTATAATATACAGAATTTGATTCTAAGGGCCCCATCATATGTGACGCCAGGCGCAACGCAAGTGTTTTTTGCTAGTTTCAGCCCATCATTTTCACGTCCAGCGCCACGTTGTTCGCCCATGGGCGTGCTGGTCTGAAAACCAGGTGTGTTCAGGTGCATTGTTGGTGCGTTGCTATTTTGAGGAACTGAAAACGACTGCACCATTGACCAACAAAAACCTGCTCTAAAGTCAATAGTGCAGTATTTTTGTGTTATTTAAAAAGCGTGTTAGTAACATGCATCTATAGGCGGGTACACTCTGTTTATTACACACACAGGGACGTGCAGCAGCACACACACATGCCACATATTACAAATAAAAGGATTCCTCTCTGGAGAAGCGTTCAGTCTTTCCATGTAAATAGCGAATCCGCCATGGTGCGAGCACAACTGGCTTTTAAAGGGAATGGGAGATGAGACTCTGCTTGGTTTATTGCACGCTACACCCAAAACACACCCATGACTCATTAAGAGACTAGGGACAACCCTTTTGGACCATGTGCCTGGCGCACTTTTTCCGTCGTTAAACTAGCAAAAGGAGTCGGACGCCCTAAGTGCACCTGCGCCATGAGCTCAGATCGCTAAAATAGGGCCCATAATGTTTCATTATCAAAAATGTTAACTTTTGCTGGTGTGTTGAAATCGTAGAATAATTTACATTTTAATACGTTTCCTATTATGGAACTAAAGCTGGACTCGTTTCTTATCGCTTGTGAAATCGCATAAATCTACAGTCAGCGTCAGAGGACAGCATTTGCGTGTGTTGCGTTGAATAAAATAACCAGAATAAGGGTTTACACTGTTGATAAATGTAGTTTATTTAGAAAAGTTGAAAATGAAGTGATCAAAATGTAGCGTTAGAATTTCATGACCACGGAGGATTTGGAAATGAAGGCTAAGCAAGCTGTGGTTAAAGGTATAAAGTGATAATTTCACAGCAATTCCTTTTAATCTGCATTGGGTTGTTTAAGGCGTCAGTTTAACATATTATGTCAGTGTGCTTTGTTTGGATAAGGTGCATATACTCTGGGTAGGTAATATGATCAGCAGCACAGAGCTCGTGTTTTGTGGGCGCTGTCTCTTTAAACAGTGTTAGTAAATACTGCCTGCCCCTCCCTCCCCACATTCCTCCATTCCCACTCACATTGGGGGCGGGGCATAGACTGCCACGTGTCACAAGTAACCAATCATAACGCATGGTGTGAACACTGACATGTCAGCAGCCTGTGGAGAGCCGCAGATGTCTGAAAAGACTGGCGATTTTGTGCTTCAGGATGATAACTCAAATATAGTTCCCTGTAATTTGGATTGTTTTCATCTGCTTATTTGCTCTGAGACGCATAGATATATAATCATTTTGCATGGTTTTTACACAGACCGCTAAACAGGCAATATTAGCAATAGCAACATTTGGATTGCATGGATTTTAGGATCACATATAAGAAATGAGAG
>CM031965.1:1835000-1885000 GCA_018749465.1 Paracanthobrama guichenoti | reverse complement strand
TAAAGGTCTTAGATCACGTCATTTTCACATGGCATCTTTTAAAACTGATCCATGCAGTTATTGTCTGCTGAAAGACGTTCGCCAGCTGAACCGTCAGTATGTTGTTAAACAACAGTACAATCCATTGAACGCACTGTATTCTGTCCCTCACAGCCTCGTTCTCATTCCTGTCTAAAAATAAATATGCCGCTACCCTGACTGGTTTACACCTGGTATTAAGATTAAGCATTAAGCTTTGGTCGGTCAGATCACAAGTGGGCGACACTAAATACAGGTGTATTTCCAGCACTTCCAGATGTAGTCGCAAACGCATTCGACCGGATTGCTTTTGTAGTATAAACGCTCATGTGGTCGAATGTGTTCAAACAGACACAAAAGACCGTCTCCTCTCCGCCTACTGACCTAATGCGTGAACATTACGGGACACGCGCACTAGCCAGACGGGATTTAAACTTTGACTGGAGACCCGAGTTTGGTTTGAAGATGAAAAACGTCCCAAGCTCAATGTTCTCTCCCCATTCCTGATGTCTAACACACACTCACAGCGTTCGGCTGGTCTTGTGTCTGTCAGAGGAGAAACTAAAGCTGATGCTCTCCGTGTGCTTTCCTGTCGTCTCCGTTCACGTTCATATGTAAATTGCGTGAGCTTATTTCGTCCATTAGATCTAAAGATCTGTAAAAGCCCATATATTTACCCGCCCATAGACCCTCCCCTCAAAGAAATCAGGACAGAAGTGGTTGAAAGTGGACAAAAGAGACCGATTAAATCACCAGGAGTAAACGGGAATGTGTCTCCCTCGTCTACTTGTGATCCGATTGACCAAAACGCATCTTAATACCAGGTGTAAACAGGGCCTTAGGTACATTCATTCAGGACCTAAGTACATTCCTAGAAACATCAGATTCTTGACATATCTCCGTCTATGCGTTTCCACCCTTGCATACTTTATGTACTTGTTTTTCTGCCATTTCCTCTCTCAAAGCTTGAGTGTTGTCGGTTTATTTGTGTTTTTCCACAGGCATTCACCTTAGCTTAAAGGTGAACAAACTGGGTGAAAGTTCACTGCGCGGCGGTGCTACACTGTTAACTTTAGCAGCCTGTACATGACCCTTGACTGGAGTAACACTATTCCCTCTTATGAGCATCACAGAAACCCAAGCACTGTACAAAATGGTGGAAATTGAGTATGCTTAGTTTAAGTCTGTGTAGTATACACTGTAAGGATTTGAGGATTTGCAAATAGGATCCTAAAGTGGCTGTGAAAGACCTTCCCTGCTGGAAAATGGCATGTACACCAGATGTCAGATAACAGAGATAGACGGCTGTTTTGAGAACAAACACCACAACAGCTGATTTTATTGGAGCTTTCTATAGCCTTGACGCTGTCATGGTTTGATGGCCCTCTAAACCTTTCCAGCGTCCTCGCTATAAACAGACGCGGTCGCAGTGTGAACGGTGTGAAGTGCTTGAAGTGAGGATGGGCTGGAGGAGGGGCCAGATGAAAGCTTCTTTACAAACTCTCAAATAAACAAAGTGGAGGACAGACTCTATGGAAACACACATAAACACAAATGCCAGTGAGTCACAGTAACACACCTGAGCCACAGGTGGATCTTCCTAATTTAACTATGTTAGGAATCCAGGTTATGACACACATTTTGCGATCTGCACAGTCTTGTTTGCTTTGTTCATGGTTAATGATTCCTGTCAAGGCATTTTAAAATAGCTCACTTCCAAACCCAATAGTGAGACACTGTCTTCTACAAATTAAGATTCTTTATTGGCATCAGTGGTTCCATGAAGAACCTTTAACATTAATGAAACCTTTCCATTCCACAAAAGGTTCTTTAGATTTTTAAAATGTTCTTCACAGATAAACATCATTCTTTTAAGAACTGATCACTGAAAGGTTCTTTGCGGAACCAAAATTGGTTCTTTATGTCATCGATGAGAAAAAGTTTCCAAAAGAGGGTTATTTTTAAAAGTAATGCAAAGGGTTTCAAACTTTGAGCCTACATTGCAACCGATTTCTGTAATTTGAAGAGAATCTTACTGTAATACAGTAAGATACAGTAACATGTGTATACAGTATGTTACTGTAAACAGCAAAGATTTGGGGAAAATAATATAGTGCCTCCCAGATGTCAAGATTTGTACTTCTAAAAAGAAAATGTTCAACGATTAATGTTATTGTGCTTTTTTTTTAATAAATGCAAATAAACCCAACAGTACTAATACTGTAAATGACAATACGGTATAGTACTGTATGCAAATACAGTAAACCATACAGCATACTGTAAGTGAAAATACAGTAATAATACTGTAAAATATTTTACAGTAGTCCAGCTGCCAGTAAGTTACTGTAAAATGCACAACAATCTCTTTAAAAAGTATTCACAGAGCTGGGATTGCCTTTGTGAGTTTGGCCAAAACAATAATTTTCCTTTCTGCTGTTTGGATCTGCAGTCACACTGGTATTGTGCATATGATATGATGCATAATAATGCTGTCTAGGTAAGCAGCTGACTAAAGTTTTGGAACAAAGCCAATCTGTATCTCCTTGTACTGCTTCTCCATTGAAATATAATATAAGACACAGCAGATCCAAATATGTTTGCAGACCATCTGAGAAAGTCCGTACTCCATGCCCTCACTAGCTCTCTCGCTCTAATTCTTGATAAGACTGAGGTCATTTATGAGGCCTGCTGTCTGACTCGACTCTCACTCTTTATCTTTATAGTTCACGTGGAGTGTTTCTGGGCCAGAGAGCAGGGATATGACATGCCGTAATCTAGCTGCAAGTCTTCAGCCGCTTTCTGCTGTTATTTATAACATTATTAAAAAGAATAACAAAAAAGACTTGGTGACTGCTGGTTGCACTGCTGGCTGTCTTCTGTTGCTAAAATGTAGAAAACTAGTACTTAAAGGGATAGTTCACCCTAAAATTGTATTCACCCTCGTGTCTTTCCAAACCAGTATGACTTTTCTTTCTACTGTAGAACGTAAAAAAGATATTTTTAAAAAGTATTTAATTTTGTCCAAAATAATTATGTTTAACAAAAATATTTTCAGATATATTTTTAGTTTAGCATTTTCAGTTCACATATACACTGATCAGGCATAACATTATGAATGTTCTTAATATTGTGTTGGTTCCCCTTTTGCTGCCAAAACAGCCCTGACCCGTCGAGGCATGGACTCCACTAGACCCCTGAAGGTGTGCTGTGGTATCTGGCACAAAGATGTTAGCAGCAGATCCTTTAAGTCCTGTAAGTTGCGAGTTGGGGCCTCCATGGATCGGACTTGTTTGTTCAGCGCATCCCACAGATGCTCGATTGGATTGAGATCTGGGGAATTTGGAGGCCAAGTCAACACCTCAAACTCGTTGTTGTGCTCCTCAAACCATTCCTGAACCATTTTTGCTTTGTGGCAGGAGCATTATCCTGCTGGAAGAGCCACAGCCTCCAGGGAATACCGTTTCCATGAAAGGGTGTACATGGTCTGCAACAATGCTTAGGTAGGTGGTACATGTTAAAGTAACATCCACATGGATGGCATGACCCAAGGTTTCCCAGCAGCACATTGCCCAAAGCATCACACTGCCTCCGCCGGCTTTCCATCTTCCCATAGTGCATCCTGGTGCCATGTGTTCCCCAGGTAAGCGACGCACACACTCGGCCATCCACGTGATGTAAAAGAAAACGTGATTTATCAGACCAGGCCACCTTCTTCCATTGCTCCGTGGTCCAGTTCTGATGCTCATGTGCCACTGTTGGTGCTTTCGGCGATGGACAGGGGTCAGCATGGGCACCCTGACTGGTCTGCGGCTATGCCGCCCCATACACAACAAACTGAGATGCTCTGTGTATTCTGACACCTTTCTATCAGAACCAGCATCAACTTCTTGAGCAGTTTGAGCTCCAGTAGCTCGTCTGTTTGATCGGACCACACGGGCCAGTCTTCGCTCCCCATGTGCATCATGAGCCTTGGCCGCCCATGACCCTGTCTCTGGTTCACCACTGTTCCTTCCTTGGAGCACTTTTGATAGATACTGACCACTGCAGACCGGGAACACCCCACAAGAGCTGCAGTTTTGGAGATGCTCTGACCCAGTCGTCTAGCCATCACAGTTTTGCCAAACTAGCTCAAATCCTTACACTTGCTCATTTTTCCTGCTTCTAACACATCAACTTTGAGGACAAAATGTTCACTTGCTGCCTAATATATCCCACCCACTAACAGGTGCCGTGATGAAGAGATCATCAGTGTTATTCACTTCACCTGTCAGTGGTCAAGTCCATGGTTTTCCTACAGAATTAGGCTGTTGCCATACAATGGCGTAAAATTTTTTTTTTTTTAAAGGTTTGACATATTGCGTCAATTATATTTGACTGAAATATTTTATATTCTACCAATGATAAAACTGCTAGATGTTATGTTTCGTGAAGGAGGTGTTTATGATCACAACAATATAGTGGTTTTCAATTTGCATAAAAGTGACTGTAAATTAAGTATCTTAGTTATGGGAATGGCATATTTTGAGTTTTGATATTTGGGATATGGTCATTGGTCTATTTTTGATTGGCCACTGGGCTAGTTTAGTTGTACAGACCTGGCAACCCTGATGGTGACTGTGTTTATGCAACTGGCCCCTTAATGCCCCGGTAACAACCCACAAAACCTTAAAACCACAGTGCTTTGCATAGGCTAATACTGCTCACATTCGCATGAGAACATGCACAAATCTAGCTGGATTTACAAGATCTCACATAGTAAAAAAAAAAAAAAATCAAGCTTTGACACTTCAAGTAAGCACCCTAATACAGCCAAAATAAGAACAGATAAAGAAAGGGAAGTAGGGTAAGCTGCAGAGGAAGAGTGAGGCATAAGTTTATTATCCATGAAACATTTGCATAGAATCCTCCTTCCGTTTGCAAATGAGTGCCGTGACTCAAGTAAACACAGATGAAAGGGCTCATTTGTGCCGGAAAATGGAACCACTTCCTGCTCCGCTCCCTCTGTTCAGTGACATCTGTTTCACTGGCTGGCCTCCTCCTCATGCTCTTCTGCGCTCGTCTGATGTGTCTCCACACGATGGGAACAAACAGTCCCAGTGGAAAGCCCTTGGCAGGAATATGAAGCACACTGGGGATCAGACACCTCCACCGGGGAATAGTACCAAAAGAACCTCTTGCTAGATCACAACACAAAAGTTAGTCATTGGGTGTACTTTCTTCTAACTGTGCATGATTCATCAGTGCGCATTATTCCAAAGATTTTTTTGTCTTCCTAATCTTTCAGCAAAATAACTTGCTCCACCTCTCCATTCCTTTGCAACTGACATCCTCAAGTTCATCACCCCTCCCTCCTGTCATATCTGTTCCCGTTGGATCAATTTATTGGAACAGGCTTATTTGGCATGTTTCATTGATGTCCAGTGTTTTACTTCAGATCATGTATACACACACTCAGCACACTGGCCAGGTCGATGGATAGTATAAGCAGCACAGTTTGAACCTCACATTGCATAACCTTTCTCTGCCTCGTCCTAAAATATCCTCCCCAGGGCCCGTGTCTCCCCTTACTACCATAACATAAACCTGAGCGCGTCGCAGGGGTGGCATGAAGAGACATGACAGGCCAGCAGATGGCGTAATAAAATACAGGTTACAAAACTTAGTACTGATGTCTGATTCAGAATTTATAGGTTTTTTATTTATTTATTTTTATTTATTTTTTTATCAAGTAAAGGCCTTTTAGAGTAATTAAAAGCTTGTGCTTCAGGTGTCTTTTTTCTGTGAAATTTGTACTGATTTTTATCAAGTAAACATAAAATTAAACTTTTATATTGTTAGTAATATTTCAACACTTACTGGACTGAAGCAACTTTACTTGATAATCCAGACATCATTAAATAGACAAATGTGAGTATCAAATATGATCATTGGGCTTTTGAGGAAGGTTTATTTGTTCATCTCTCAATTATCAATGCTTTGCACTGCATTATACGTTTTGAAACAACAGAGCTTTGATCATAAAACTAAGCATTTAACCCTCATCCTTCCCTGGTTTGACTCAAAGCTAATTTTTTTTTTTTTTATTGAGTTTTCATCGGAGGGGTCCAAGACCCTGGAACTTTTGTCGAACCACAAATACACAAAAAATGGACTTTAAAAAAGTAACAAATCCTTTCCTCGTGGGTCATTTTGATCCCACATAAGAATGTAATGTGAGGTATGCAAAGAATGCTTCAGTATGCACAGAAAAACCTAAAAATGCTCAAAATTCAAACTAAAAATGCTAATACTTTACCAAAAATGATTTTATAATGTCTGCATGTGTATCTGAATGCATACTGAAGAGAAACTGACTTCAGGGCCCAGCGGAACAGCTCATATTCTCCATACAGAGCTATAAGGCCATCTAGTGAGCCATGCAATATCATATTATACTTTTTTTAGAGGTCGGCAATGTGAGATATTTTGAGCTGAATTAACAGGGTTATGCATGAGATTGTGAGTTATTTTAAATTTAAGTTGAAAGAATGTGCTTAAAGTACTATGTATGCATTATTTATTGATAAAATCTAATTTAGACTATGTGACTGAACGACTGCCTCTCCCTCATAATCAGCACCACCCCGTCCCTGAAATCGTCGCCCTTCGCCAAGTTCCCGACTGGTGTGGGTCTGAGAGAGAGGAGGGGCGGAGGGTGGGTCCAGGAACTCCCGCACTGCCAAAGATGTGAGACGCCGGACATGAAAGTGTCATGAAAGCCGCCGCTCCTCGCGCCTCGGGCCGGAGAGAGAAACGCGTGAGAGAGGTGGCGCTATATATAAATAAATATAAAAAATGCATTCAAAATAGAAAAACTATTATCTAAATGAAATAAGCTTTCTGGACAAAAACAAATGTAATATAATTTTACGGCTTCTGGTCATTTTGACCTGCGAGGGAAGGATTTGTTACAAAGTCCGTGAGAGGGATAAGGGTTAAATCTTACTAAGACATTTTATTGGCAGATATACACTCACCTAAAGGATTATTAGGAACACATTTCTAGGGTTTACAAAGAATGGTGTGAAAATGGAAAAACATCCAGTATGCGGCAGTCCTGTGGGCGAAAATGCCTTGTTGATGCTAGAGGTCAGAGGAGAATGGGCCGACTGATAGAAGCTGATAGAAGAGCAACTTTGACTGAAATAACCACTCGGTACAACCGAGGTATGCAGCAAAGCATTTGTGAAGCCACAACACACACAACCTTGAGGCAGATGAGCTACAACAGCAGAAGACCCCACCGGGTACCACTCATCTCCACTACAAATAGGAAAAAGAGGCTACAATTTGCACAAGCTCACCAAAATTGGAAAAATGTTGCCTGGTCTGATGAGTCTTGATTTCTGTTGAGACATTCAGATGGTAGAGTCAGAATTTGGCATAAACAGAATGAGAACATGGATCCATCATGCCTTGTTACCACTGTGCAGGCTGGTGGTGGTGGTGTAATGGTGTGGGGGATGTTTTCTTGGCACACTTTAGGCCCCTTAGTGCCAATTGGGCATCGTTTCAATGCCATGGCCTACCTGAGCATTGTTTCTGACCATGTCCATCCCTTTATGACCACCATGTACCCATTCTCTGATGGCTACTTCCAGCAGGATAATGTCACAAAGCTTGAATCATTTCAAATTGGTTTCTTGAACATGACAATGAGTTCACTGTACTAAAATGGCCACCACAGTCACCAGATCTCAACCCAATAGAGCATCTTTGGGATGTGGTGGAATGGGAGCTTCGTGCCCTGGATGTGCATCCCACAAATCTCCATCAACTGCAAGATGCTATCCTATCAATATGGGCCAACATTTCTAAAGAATGCTTTCAGCACCTTGTTGAATCAATGCCACGTAGAATTAAGGCAGTTCTGAAGGCGAAAGGGGGTCAAACACAGTATTAGTATGGTGTTCCTAATAATCCTTTAGGTGAGTGTAGAGTGACAACTGATATTTATATGCATTTTATAATCCGCTATACTGTTATGAAGATCTCACTGATTTACATTACAAGCTATCAGAATTTCTTATTTTTTGGCCATATAAATATCAGCAACTGCCACATATTGTGTATTTTTGCTCAGCTTGGGCCTCCTTGAGTTTGAGCCTCATATTCTCACCGTGTCATGCACTAGATGAGCCATCAAAACAAGATGCATTACGACACACAAGTGCCTGCCTCTATCCGAAGTCACCATAGTAGGAAATGCTCACTTCTGATTGTAATTTGTTCAATACTAAAAGCAGACATAGAGTGCTTCTCATTTGTGCATCCTTGTTTCCTCCACATCCTTAGGATGTGAAGGAAGGATACATCTGTGTATCCTCGCTCATGACTCCTCAGGAAGCCTTCTCGCTGTGCAATTAGAGAATTGAGATGTCCAAGATGGTGGAGTTCATTTGGTTTCAGACTGGAGGATGGAGGAGTGAGGAAACAAGGAAGCGTCAATTTGAGTATGGAGAAGCACCCTATTACGAGGGTCCGTGGCTCTACAGTTGGAGAAAGTGTAATGGCTAACTTGGATCACGTGTGCCTTGATAACCAATCTCATTACAGCATTGACGTCATTGAATTTCGTTCAGAGTTGTGTGACAGTCATCACTGTTTGAGGACAACATAGAAATGAATGAGAAGTGCCGTAAACTGAATCATACCTGTTGAGCAATTGTCTGTGACTTCTCTTATAAAACATTTGATCATCGGTGCCTCTCTCCCCTCCATCCTCCAGCATGCTCCAGCAAAGCAAACAGTATCGTGAAGGACCCCACCCACCCCTCCCACAGTCTCTTCCAGCTCCTTCCATCAGGAAGATGGTTCAGGAGCATCAGAGCCTGCTCCACCAGACTGCTCAACAGCTTTTTCCCCCAGGCTGTGAGAGCCCTGAACTCAACCCCCATACAAACCCCATACAAACCTGACCTCAAACCCCCCGCCCCTCCCTGAGACCCCATACAAACCCCCCTCCTCCTGAAACATAAACCAAAAAACAAAAACAAAAAAGTGCAATTTGAAGTGTACTACACACAGGTGAGTGGGCCGGAAAAAAACACCTGTAGTAACACACTCTCCCCCATGCGCACTAGTCACTTTCACACACTGCTGTGTGTACATAAGCCCACAAAAGACGCTATAATATATGTATGTTTACATGCTAATGCACTACAATAATCTTGCACTGTTCCCCAGACATATATAGGTTAACATTTTATATTTATATATAGTATATTTGTAGTCAAATCTGTCAGTAGGTTAGTTATGTATAGGTTTATAGTGTTTTACTTCATGGTTGTATGTCTGTACTTATGTAGCACCGTGGTCCTGTGAGGCATGACATTTCGTTCCACTGTATGTCCCCACATGTAGCGGAATGACAATAAAGCTCAACTTGACTTGACTTGACTAGTGAAGCCTCTCCTCCATTGACATCCATTCAAAAATGGCCTCTTGTCTCCTGCGTATCGTAGCGTTAGCAGGCTTTGTTTTTTTCGGCTAAAATTACACGCTTATCTTCAAGTGGCTTTGCTAAAAGCAATAAACAGTCAAACCTGAAGAATGGTCAGGTAGTCCATTCTTCAGTAGTCAGTAGTCACAGAGAGTGACCTCTAGTGCTGTGAAGGGGAAACTGATACCTGAAAGAAAAGCGCTATGGTTGGCACAAACGGCATGCCGCAGCCCAGGTAACCTCATCTCTGCTGTGAAGCATGCCCGTGACAGCCTCATGCTATTGGGTTGCTTTTTAAACAACAAGAACCACAAGCTTGTTTGCAGCTTTATTTAAGCATTAAATGTCTCGAAGCAGCAATTTTTTTTTCACTTTGTAAATTTTGCACACATGTGATCACTAGTAAAATTGTAATTTGATATATCAAATCAATTATCTTTATTTTAAATCTTTTTTTATTAGTATTTAACAAGATAATTATACATTCAATGAAAAATAAGAGATTACAAATTGTACAAATTGTCCTTGTTTTTTTGTCAAAAAAAAACCCCTTTTAGAAACCTCCCACCCCGAAATTATACATACAATATAAAAGCAACCAAAAATAAATAAAATAATAATAATATTCATAAACAAATGACTAAAAATAAATAACTAGATGAAAATAAACATTCCTCTCTCCACTATCTGTCTTTCCTCTTTCCAATAAAAGTCAGTTATTGTGTATTAGTGCTAGTATCCGGAGAACAGAGAACCTTTTATGTGGTCTAATACAGGTTCCCAAGTCTTATGAAAAGTTTTGAGGGATCCTGAGGCCTGTTGCATGAAGCTAGCTGAACAAACTCTGAGTTTCAGAGTAGGTTTAGAGTTGACAAATCCAGATAAATCCAACCCAGTTTAGATTAAGTTCAACGGTCTCTCAAAACTTGGTATAAACATTCTCTGTCAACTCAGGTTTAATCCAGAGTTTGCAATTAACTCTGAAGCGCGTGCACCTGAAAGTGTGACACGTGCGGCAAACAGCCAATCACAGTGTCCGTTTGATTCACTTCTCGCAGGAGAGACGGCGCAATTCACTTCTCTTCTGTTCTCTTCTGAAGATTGAGTGATTGTTTTGAAAATGATCATGAAATTAAATGCAGGAATAAACACGGCTGCTGCAGCGACAGTTTGAGACGGCAGCTGAAAGATTATCTGACTATATCAATGCATGATGTGAATCAAAGAAATATGCCTAATAATTATAGGTTCACAAAGAGCCCAAATGAACACACGTTGTTTAAAAGAATTATGAATGCATGTATTATTTTTATATTAATATTTGGCTACTTGTCAATTAATATAATAATTATATGAATATATTATAGTAATTAAAAGTAATTATAATTCATATAATATAAATATAATAAATAGTTAGCACCAAAAGATGAGCAATTTTGTCTCAAATGTTTTTTTCACTATAAACTGCTTTATTTTGGAACGAGGGATACAGGGGGTGTGGGTTTTACTTGCAGCTGATTGGTCCAGTTTGGGTTTGTGATCTCTAACCCAGAATAAAAACTGCTCCAGAGCAGGTTAGCTGTGTAGTGTAAGTTACCATGGTGATGAACACTGCTAAAAACCAATCCACTTTCTTGAGCCCGAAAAACTAGAGTTCGCTCAAACTAATCTCAAACTTACCTGGGTAGCAACTGAAACCAGCTTTGTGCAACAGGCCACTGAAAGCAAAAATCTTAACTTCTCAAGCTTTATACAGCTAAAGATTTCTTGGATCCACCTATCATGCGATGAAGGGGTGACATGTTTCCATTTGAGAAGAATGGCTCGTCTGGCTAAAACAGTAGTAAAGGCGATAACCTGGCGAGATGAGATAGTCAAGCCAGATCTCAAGGAAATGCCAAAAATAGCAGTCAAGAGGTTTGGATCCAAATCTATGTTAAGAGTGGTAAGAGTATCAAAGACATTGGACCAAAAGTCTGTCATCCGAGGACAGCTCCAGAACATATGAATGTGGCTGGCAGGAGACTGCTTGCAATGATGGCAAGCATCACTCCTGTCTGGAAAAATGTTTGCCAACTTGGAATTAGTTAGATGAGTTCGGTGCGGCACTTTGCACTGCAATAGGCCATGTCTGGCACATATAGAAGTTTAAAGGGGTACTTCAGCACTGGGAAGATGAATGTGTATTTAAACTGGGTCATTTATGTAGTAGAAATTTGAATTTGGTGCCTTCTAGACTGAGAAAAGCCAGAAAATGTATTTTTGGCTCATGTGGATGAAAGACAACAACTCCCAGAATGCACTTGCTTCGCTGCCCTACGAGGCCACTCCCAAAGCCACTGCTACTGGATCACCGGATCACTTGCCCACTGCGGCACCGCCCCTGCCGTTGTTTTCATTTTCATTATAAAATCATTTAGTTCAGTTTGAGAACAGACACTACAGTTAAAAACGGAACGTGTCTGTTCAATATAATGTGCGTGAGCCGAGCGAGTGTCACGGCACAAACGCAGCAGGAGATTACATTCATCACGAGATGAAGAGCTGAGGTGAGCGCGGGCGTGGCACACATTCACGCCGAGGTTTCAGATCAGGCCTATGGGAGCTTATTTAAATATACTACCGGATTTCTACTGATACAAAGCTTAATGCTAATCGCTGAAGTAACTCTTTAAGATGTTGCCCCATTGATCATCGGTAATAGAGACGTCTAGGTCATTCTCCCACGACTCTCTCAGAGAAACAGTAGGGTCTACATTAAGTGAACTTATTAAGTTGTAAATAACTGAAATTAGATGTTTCTGGCCTGCTCCTAGAGTGAGACAATGATCAAGTGGGCATTCAGGAGTACAGTTGGGAAAGTGGGGAAACAACTTCTGAACAAAGTGTCTAATCTGAAACAAATGACTATTGGGCAGGCTGTATTTAGCAGACTAAAAAATAGAAAGCATATTATTCACTGTATCCCCCAGAGACTGCTACTTCTGCGGAGTGCGGAGTGATTTGCTCGCAGCACCTGAGAAGCACCACGGTGAGGAGCGGAGAGTTCGCTCAGAGTTGGAGTAATAGAGTCAGCAATTACTAGATAGTTTACAATCATGGGTGTTCGCTGTATTGTAAAGAACTGCGACAATAAACCGGGGGAAAAAAGGGAATACCATGATATTTCATAGAATTCCAATCCAAAATGCTGACCTGATGAATCTATGGCTGCTTGCTCTGGATATAGATCCAAACACACCTGTAACCATCATCGAGTACCATCGTGTTTGCTCAGAACATTTAACCAAGGACAACTATTTAGAAAAAAAATGAAATTTGCCTGGGTGAAAATAGGGTGGTCACTACTGTATTGCAGTTGTTCCTGTGCTCCATGTATCCCCTGTAATGTTAGTATTGTGTTGTCACGAACGCACTCTGTCACAGTAACAAATGAGCGGTGCTAGAGGTAATTCGGCGTCTTGTCTATCAGCTTCCAAAGTTTGTAACTCCTTGTCTGTGTATTCTGGCTCAAGACGATATAGTTCTGGATTTTGGTTTGATACCAAGTAAAAATCCTCTGACAATTCCTCAAAGTCAGCCATGATCTACAGTCACGTTCGTTACTAGCAACCTAGTCACGTTGGTTTTGTTGACAGAAGTAACAACGGTGCTTCTCAGGTGCTGCGAGCAAATCACTCCGCACTCCACAGAAGTAGCAGTGCTTTGCCTTCTGAGAATATAGTCCCCAGTATGTATACGTTTATAAGATGGCTGTGTCTCATGTAACCTTGTGATTTGTACACGCTGTGACTATACACATCACAACATGTAAATAGGAAAATGTTAGCATTATATTTTGTCACTTTTTGAGCAGTATGCTAGCTGAAGCCGTTTATTTCCAGTCTTTGTGCTAAGCTAGGCTAACGGTGGGTGCGTCAGACAGAGTTATGGCATGTATGAACTTATCTAACTCTGGGGGATACGGTGAATAAGTCAAAGTCCCAAAAAGTCGGCGTGTTCAAAAAGTAAAGATCATGTTCCATGAAGATATTTTGTAAATGTCCTACCGTAAATGTATCAAAAATGTATTATTAGTAGTAATATGCATTGCTAAGGACTTCATTTGGATGACTTTAAAGGTGATTTTCTCAACATTTAGATTTTTGTGCACCCTCAGATTCCAGATTTTCAAATAGTTGTATCTCGGCCCAAAATTCCAATTATGACTACTCAAAATTGTAGGATAGATATCTGGAATTTGAATTTTGACTAGACAAAGCTAAATGACTAGTACAGCCAGGGGTATTTAATGCTAAAACGGCTTGCCATAGTCTCTAACGCTAAACCGCCCAGATCTAAAGTATCCATCCCCCAAAAAACCATGCGAGTGTCCATGCGAAACCACTCAGTCACCAGAGACGCTCCACACTCACAGCCAATCCCAGTGACGTCGTGACAAGCGTTCTAAATAACCGTGACGTCAGCAGGTGGGATTCTCTCTTGAGCTCTGAGTGTCTCTTCACTTCACAGGTGCGGGTATACGTGACTGAACCGGAGCGGTCAGGACATTTGGAACGCGCACGGGGACAAATGTCTTTAAACGGAACGCGTGAAATCTGACCGTGGGCAGTTTTCTACATGTCGTGTAATATGTTTTAAAGGCATAGACCCTCTAGATTTAGGGTAAGATGGTGGAAGATGCCCCCCTTCAGAACAATGAGGATTTACTTTTAAACTGTAACATATTTAGATATAAGTTTAGCATGTGCAGGATGATGATGCATAACATTACATAATTATTGAATTGCCCATATTTTATTTGTTGATATGCCATAATAGCAATACTATGAATGCAAAGTGAATTATTTCACTCAACTAACCTATGGGTTTTAATGAACGCGAAAATGTCTGAAATGTACATCTAATTCATGGAAATACTGAATAATAACCCAATTAATTACAATAATTATTCAATTTAAAAATAATAACACTAGTAACAACATACCATTCAGGGCCTTCTGTGCCATTTCTGGTGGCCCATTTTACCCCAAGGGTCTAATTTTAGGCCTATATTTGTACTTCAAAATAAAAACTATAACTTTTACTCCACAAATTTAAAAACATTGATGTCCACAAATCCTCATTAATAAATAGACACACACACAAAAAAACTTTGATATTCCACATAATACAATGTCAAAGATCACTACCCAAAATTAGATAAATTAACAAATGTTGATATTCAGGTGAAATGAGAGAGAAAACAAAACAAGTGTAGCCATTTATCAAAAGAGTTGAGATTTTGTGACATCTACGGTCAGGAATACGGTGGGATTAAGCAGTGCTGTACTACTGCGATAAAGTAAATTAATAAATGTAACAATGTAAAATAAGTAACTCAAATCAAGAAACCTATCCTTGTCTGCAATCCAAGTAATTATTTCACAAGCAAGGAAAACACAGAATCTGGAATCAAAGTAAACAGGCAAGATCCAAGTATACCTCAACACTTTGGACTATCCACAGAAAATATCCCTTGAATAATATTATATTATACTATATAGGCTAGTATGATTGTGTATTCATTTTATTTGTATTTTTTTGCCAAAGACCACATGAAGGGTAGTTGAAATTATTTTGAATCAACACCCACCCACATCCCATACACAAAAGCTTTATTTGCCACACCGATTTTAACATTTATATTCATAGAGGCTGGGCTCTTTCAGAGTGAGCAGCACACTGGGGTGTTGACTGTCAAAAGGAATGAGACATAAAGCAAACATAAAGTATCCTATACATGCAGAAAATGATAAACATTACCAAACAACGACGACAGACAGACAGTTGATTATTTGGCATGTCTGACCTCTAGTGGTGAGGAGCTTGATGTACAGCCACAGACGGTGCACATTTTTATTCACTTGTTATTGGAAATTTTAGCCCTCGATTTAAGTCTTAAAATCATTTTCATTTAATTTAATCGATATACCCTTTCCATTATTGTAACATGCTGCTTGCTTTGATTGTGCAAACCAGTTTTAGCTTAAACATGAACCCTAACAACCCCTAACCAACCTTTATTATAGCTTTAGTATCAAGATCGCGATCTGAGCTGTGAACTGAACCCATGATGAGGTATGAACTGATCGAGCTGACCAGTGCAGGATGGTTTTCGGCTTCACTTTGGGGAAATCACCCATTGCATTGTCTCAGACAGCTTATTCACATAGCCTACTGTTTTCATTGGGAAAGCATCTGAAGTGTTTTAAAATTGCATTTGAATTTAGCCAGCAATTAATTAACTGCTAAAAGGTCAATTAACCTTTTAGTAAATTACCCTATTTTGTCACAGTAAATATATTTGATTGGCTTTTGTATTTGATTTGCATAACAATTAAAATAATTTAATGGCGCAAAGGACAAAAATGACCGTTGTTGTGTTTTTATTATGCCCTTCACTCGCTAACTTCCCTCCGTCTCTTCACTTGCGTTACATGAGTGCCCACTACTGGCGGAACATTTGCAATGGACTGAACTGGAACGTCCCAAGCCCTTGATCACTGGAATCCACTATGGAGTTGATTTATTATTTATTTTTTTCCCTTTACGAAATTGTTTAACGGTGATGTTATCCGGCTAATTTCAAGTATCATATAGTGTCAATGCGGGCAGATCGGTAATATACACTCACCTAAAGGATTATTAGGAGCACCATACTAATACTGTGTTTGACCCCCTTGCGCCTTCAGAACTGCCTTAATTCTACGTGGCATTGATTCAACGAGGTGCTAAAAGCATTCTTTAGAAATGTTGGCCCATATTGATAGGATAGCATCTTGCAGTTGATGGATATTTGTGGGATGCACATCCAGGGCACGAAGCTCCCATTCCACCACATCCCAAAGATGCTCTATTGGGTTGAGATCTGGTGACTGTGGGGGCCATTTTAGTACAGTGAACTCATTGTCATGTTCAAGAAACCAATTTGAAATGATTCGAGCTTTGTGACATGGTGCATTATCCTGCTGGAAGTAGCCATCAGAGAATGAGTACATGGTGGTCATAAAGGGATGGACATGTTCAGAAACAATGCTCAGGTAGGCCGTTTAGGCCAATTGGCACTAAGGGGCCTAAAGTGTGCCAAGAAAACATCCCCCACACCATTACACCACCATCACCAGCCTGCACAGTGGTAACAAGGCATGATGGATCCATGATCTAATTCTGTTTACGCCAAATTCTGACTCTACCATCTGAATGTCTCAACAGAAATAGAGATTCATCAGACCAGGCAACATTTTTCCAGTCTTCAACTGTCCAATTTTGGTGACCTTGTGCAAATTGTAGCCTCTTTTTCTTATTTGTAGTGGAGATGAGTGGTACCTGGTGGGGTCTTCTGCTGTTGTAGCCCATCCGCCTCAAAGTTGTGCGTGTTGTGGCTTCATAAATGCTTTGCTGCATACCTCAGTTGTACCGAGTGGTTATTTCAGTCAAAGTTGCTCTTCTATCAGCTTGAATCAGTCGGCCCATTCTCCTCTGACCTTTAGCATCAACAAGGCATTTTCGCCCACAGGACTGCTGCATACTGGATGTTTTTCCCTTTTCACACCATTCTTTGTAAACCCTAGAAATAGTTGTGCGTGGAAATCCCAGTAACTGAGCAAATTGTGAAATACTCAGACCGGCCCGTCTGGTACCAACAACCATGGAACGTTCAAAATTGCTTAAATCACCTTTCTTTCCCATTCTGACATTCACTTTGGAGTTTAGGAGATTGTTTTGACCAGGACCACACCCCTAAATGCATTGAAGCAACTGCCATGTGATAGATTGATTAGATAATTGCATTAATGAGAAATTGAACAGGTGTTCCTAATAATCCTTTAGGTGAGTGTAGATGAAATTTAGGTGTCCCCAACTGAGCAAGCCAAAAGCCAGAGGCAACGGTGGCAAGGAACCAAAACTCCTTCAGGGTCAGAATGGAGAAAAAACCCTTGGGAGAAACCAGGCTTAGTCGGGGTGCCAGTTCTCTGGCCGACGAACTAACAGTGTATGTTTGTTATTCTGGCAACATTGCAGGTCTTAATTCATATTAGGTAAATAGATATTCGTAAGATTGTTCGAAAGATTGGAGTTGTCACGCCGGAGACGGGTTTAATGAGGATGTCGTGTTGATGCGGCATTTACGGGGGGGAGTTTATTTGACACGCTCTCTGCAGACATTTCAGGGATGCGTTGGTCATGTCCAGGCGCAGGTCCACCATCTGATCTGGATACGGCCCAGATCCGGCTGACTGCAGTAAACCTTAGGATAATCAGAGAGACTAACATTAGCGTAAATGCCATTCTTCTTATGATGTAACGAGTACATCAGGTGTTATGGGAAGTGTTCCCGGGTTCCGGCTGACCTAGTTAATGCAGCCTAACAATCATTTACTGATTTGAGTAATAGAAATTGATAATGTTTTATGTGTAAACCATAGTAAAGAGATGCGTTTTTAGTCTAGATTTAAACTGACAGAGTGTGTCTGCTTCCCGAACAATGCTAGGAAGACTGTTCCAGAGTTTAGGCGCTAAATAGGAAAAGGATCGACCGCCTGCAGTTGATTTTGATATTCTAGGGATTATCAACTGGCCAGAGTTTTGAGACCGCAATAGACATGATGAAGTATAATGCGCTAAGAGTTCGCTCAAGTACTGATGAGCTAAACCATTTAGTGCTTTGTAAGTAATAAGCAAGATTTTAAAATGTATACGATGTTTAATAGGGAGCCAGTGCAGTGTTGACAGAACCGGGCTAATATGGTCATACTTCCTGGTTCTAGTAAGAGCTCGAGCTGCTGCGTTTTGGACCAGCTGGAGTTGGGCGAGCAGGGCAACCACCCAGTAAAGCATTACAATAATCTAGCCTTGAGGTCATGAACGCATTAATTAACTGTTCAGCATTTTGCATTGAAAGCATGTGCCGTAATTTAGATATATTTTTAAGATGGTAGAATGCAGTTTTACAGATGTTAGAAACGTGGCTTTCAAATGAAAGACTGGTAGGGTCGTGTTGCATTGTGGTATATGAAGCTGCCTGAAGTGTACATATGAAGTAGACTCGCTCCCTCGATTTTGACCGATCCATATATCCATATAACGCACTTCAAAATGGCGGCAGGGATTCTCCCGAGGGGAAGTGCTTAGGGAAGTCTGCAAGTACAGTCGGGAAGCCACCCAGCAAACACGTTTTGTGGCAACGTATGTGGCACGTTGCATTTCTATGACAACTTTGCTGTCTACGTGCTCGCAACATTAGGCTCGTTTGAGACGAGCAAAATCTGCGCAGAACCGATCACCACGAGATGCATGCCGGTTAGAAATGTGTCCGAACGTGGTCGTCATGCTGACGTGTGTCAGAAAACTCTCGCGATGGCAAGGCGGATGTGTTCTGCAGTCGGGCGCAGTTGCGCTACCCGACTGCGCTGACCAAAAGCACGATGGGAAACGACTTACTGACGACACAGCTTAATGCTTATTGGTTTAAACAACCGTGATGTATGGTTCTTTTTTAATTTGATTTTAAAACTCTGATATAATTGTGTGTGCGTGTGTGTGCGTGTGCGTGTGTGTGTGTGTGTGTGTGTGTGTGTGTGAGTGAATATTCCCAAACTCTCGGACAGTGCGATATCTCTGTGGGTTATGTGATTGTTGTCATATTTATAAAAAATATATATATAAAAACGTGTGTAATTAAAGTAAAAATGATTGATAAACACGTCTTTCGAATGGAAATAAATAACAAAAACTCTGGGTGTCTTGTTCATAATATTTATTTTCATATAAAAGTAACAGAACTTAAATTACATCCAGTTTATCAGCAACACAGTGCATGAATGCGAATCCCTCGATATCCGCCTTTGATCTCGCAGGTGTCTGATCCACTACGAGAAGAGAGAACTGTCCGTCTTGCCTGCACTTTTTTCACAACTCCCTTCACTGCAGCCGCCTAGTCTCGGCTGAATTTCAGGCGAGGCGCATCTCAAACAAACCTATTGTGACAACGTAGAATTGTAAGACGCGACAGGGCTGTAGCAACGTTGTTGCGTGACATTCAGCAACTGCGAGACGACATTCTGACAACTTGTTATAGAATAAAACAAACATTTAGTTTAAGTATAATAAATCAAACATGAAAAGCAAAGATGGATCAGAAGCGGGTTCTGTAGATGGCAGAAAATCGTATTCGAAAGCCGGGCGATAAGGTTGGTAACCGGAATCAGTCCAGGAAACATTAACAAATCCAGAGGAGAAATGCAAGGGAAAAAAAAAAAAATTGTGACCGTGAAGTGAGAGCTGGGCCGGGGCAGCAGGGCGCGGAGCTTGCTCGGTTCAACATGAGAGTATCGCAGTTCGAACCGTGGGTGGTGTGTCGTGGTTTTCCGGTTCGGTTTGAAAATCGTTACATCCCTACTTTCCATACATCAGGATTTACAGCTACATTGTGATCTGAGGTGAATTCCACAACTGAAAACATTCTGAAAGACAAGGCACATGAGTACTTAAAAAATAAAAATAAAAATCTGTTTAAAAAAAAAAAAAGTTACTTACACATAATTGGTACACATAATAAGTTTCCAGAAATGTGTTGATGTCTACTTATGATAGTGAAGGATAGTCAAATAGACTACTCTTTGCTTCTGATCAATCTTGATTGCTCTTTTACTTTGACTGACTTTTTCTTTTGGGATCAATTGTAGAACAGTGTTCTTTTGGCACACGTATGCTCCAATTATTGACGATTCACAGGGCTCCATAAAGAGGGGAGATGGTTGCAGAAAAACTCGACACAGGTATTCATTCTCTGTTTTATCGATGACCTCGCAACATTTGCCATCTTCCAAAATAATGCAATTGTCTGGCTGCTTTGAAGAAATTACATTGCCTCTTTGAATACTTTGTGAAGGTGTGCCATTCTGGATTTCTTTGATCCTTTTCACAATCTAAGAGGGCTCTTTCCTGAGCGTACCATTCTCTTCAACTGCTGCATGTAACTCTCAAATGGGAAGGCACTGCATTCATCCAGACAGCCATAAGTCATTGCATCAGAAGCAAGATGAAGCATTGAATGTACATTGTACACCAAGAATAATGGTCCATACAGCTCCCTGCCCTTAGCTACAAAATACTGTAGCAACTTATGTGCATATGATGCATGGTGACTGACCAAGGAGGGGGAGAGTAAGATGCTTATTGCAACACTTAAAGTTAGGAAGTGCTCATATAGGTCTTGACGCAGAACTCCTGGTAAAACCATCTTTCCAGTATAAAGCAGGAATTGTCTAAGCTTTGTAGCCTTCCACCTTTCCAGGTGTCACAGACTTCGTGGTTTTCCAGTAAAGCATGAAGGAATGCATCCCTGAAGATCAAGAAGACTTGCGCTCACTATGTCTACCTGACCAATGGACATCATGGTTTGTCTACTTCGTCCCTTTTCCCCTCTTGTCCAAATCGCCAACAATTTCTTCATAACACCAAGACATGCCTGGTGCATATAGTCAATGGGAAATTGACCAATCATATCAATTGGTAAATCAGTCAAAGGTGTACTTCCATGATGGTGTTCTGGTTGATTTTGAGCTCTAAATGAATGATCTGTTCTCAATTCAAACCCATCAACCTCTTGATATGTCATTCTTTTTTCCCAGAATCCTTTTTGTTCACACTTGTCACAACCATAATATGCAGAAAATTGCTTGGTTCTTTTCACCATTGCTTTGGCTGGTGCATCACATACAATACACCTCAGCTTGACTCGAATTATCCTTCCATCACATGTAAGACCTTCTAGTAATTGATTAATTTCTGTAACAGCATCCTCAAGAAATGTAAGATCTGAGGGTCTTTGAGATCCCAATGTCAGTGATACAGGAAATACAATCACTGGTTCACGATGAATGGAATACAGCACAGGCCACATTGACAATGATGTACTTTTGAAGAGTGGAAGTCCATCAATATTGAAAGAAATCTCCAGGGAATCAATTCTAGAAGTCACCTCAGATGGATATCTTTTCAATGTTTTTTTAGTTTCTTTAGGCAATGATAGATGGATGTACTGCATTCCAGATTTATTCTGAATATCAACTGCTTGTGCAGTCTTCAAAAGTGTGCGTGCAGTAGCAGGCAATGTGTGATGTCCCTGTGAACGCAAGACTTTTAAACGGTCATCTAAAGCACAGTGTCACATTTGATGTTTGTTGGCCCATGCAATGAGGTCCTCTCTCAAAGAATTTGTTTCACCATCCTCTTCAGAGAGTGACAAATATGTGTCATGATCTGGAGTGCGTTCATCTATGCTGCGTGTGTCCTCTTGATTTAAGGATATATTTTCACTCTCTCTTAAAGAACAAGCTGTGCTACACTCCGAAATTGAACTTGCAGAGGATGAACACTGTTGTAAGGTGTCTTGAAGTATAGAACGTGTGCAAATATTGTTTTTGGCCAGATTTTAGTGACGATTAGAAATAATATTTTTGACTGCTCTCCAGTGTCTCATATACTGTATTCTCTCCTGCCAACTCGTCTTTTGTTTTCCATTCTTAAAGATAAGACATTAATGTTCATAATTTAATTTTAATTGCATTAAATTTAATAGACCCATATGACTGTTTACAAGAAAATATTTAAAATAATGTGTGCTTACCTCAATGTGAAAATAGCCTGAGTAAGAAATGGCTATTTTACAATTATTGAACAATATTAGAATAATTGTTTTATTTACTTTAAACTTTGTTTTACACTAGCAAATATTTCACACCCAAATCTGATTTACATGATTATAAGGTTGAGCAGGAAAGTGGCCCTCGAGGGCCAGAGTTGAGAACCTCTGCTGTAGGCGTTTGAGGGTCAGCACAGTTTATGTGTTCTCCTGTAGATGGCAGCATAAGCAAGAGGCAGGGTGACTTATAGGTGTTTAGGACGTCCAACTAAGGAGTCAAGGATTGGCTGGTTAGCAAATGAAAATTTTTCTGTCTACTTTGCTGTCACAGCTCATGATAGTCACTAGTGAAGGGTTTTTGGGACTGTGTGTGTTCTTCTTGTTCCAGCAGCCAATCAGAGTCTCCGTGGCGTTGCTCATTGTCACTGCAGCTTCAGATTGATTTGTGACCTTTAATTTACGACTCAGGTGTTTGGCTGAAAATGTTGTGTCCCATGCGCAAGCAAAGACTTTGTGCACTTTCGTCTAGTACGTCCTGTACAGCCAGAAAACTGTCGTTGCGTGTGTAAAACACCCTTGTTGTGCTCCATAAAGTGAGGACCTGTGCTTCACCTCACATAAAGATGATGAAGCTGATATCTGAGATGGAGATATTAAACCTCAAAAATGGTTGTTGATGATAACCTCATAGATAGCTTTACATTACAGATTACAGCAGCAGCAGATCCTTCAAGTCCTGTAGGTTGCGAGGTGGATTGAACTTGTTGGTCCAGCACATCCCACAGATGCTCACAATTAAGATCTAGCGATTTTTGGAGGCCAGGGCAACACTTTGAACTCTTCATCATGTTCCTCAAACCATTCCTGAATAATGTGAGCAGTGCGACAGGTTTGCTGAAAGAGGCCACTTCCACCAGTGAACGCTAGTGTCATGAAGGGGTGTACCTGGTCTGAAACAATGTTTAGGTAGGTGGCACGTGTCAAACTGACGTCCACATGAACCCAGTGTTTCCCAACAGAACATTGCCCAGAGTGTCACACTCCCTCCACCGGCCTGTCTGCAGAGAGCGTGTCAAATAAACTCCCCCTGTAAATGCCGCATCGACACGACAACCTCATTAAACCCGTCTCCGGCGTGACGACTCCAATCTTTTGAATAATCTTACGAATATCTATTTACCTAATATGAATTAAGACCTGTAATGTTGCCAGAATTATAATCATACACTGTTTGTTCGTCGGCCAGAGGAGAACTGGCACCCCGACTGAGCCTGGTTTCTCCCAAGGTTTTTTTTCTCCATTCTGACCCTGAAGGAGTTTTGGTTTCTTGCCACCGTTGCCTCTGGCTTTTGGCTTGCTCAGTTGGGGACACCTAAATTTCATCTATATTACCGATCTGCCCGCATTGACACTATATGATACTTGAAATTAGCTGGATAACATCACCGTTTCACCAGAACAGCTGTACAGCTGAATCAGATTCTGTTGCATTATTTTCCTGTTAACAATGTGAAGCTGCTTTGAAACAACTGGACTTGTTAAAAGCGCTATATAAATAAAGATGACTTGACTTGACTTGTCGTCACAGTGATGCTGGTGCCATCAATTCCCCAGGTAAACGGCACAAACGTACATGGCCGTTCATGTGATGTGAAAGAAAACAGGACTCATCAGACCAGATGACATTATAGGCTCATTGTAGGCGCTTGGACGGGGTCATCATAGGCACTCTGATTGTAAGTGATTGGTCTATGCAGAAGAGTGTGATGTGATTCATTTCTCCTGCATCCAATACATTGATTACGAGAACTGATTCTTTGGATTAAAAACGGAAGACTTTTAATGAGTTTTGGCTGTTCATTTACATGACAACAGCGTTTTGGGGACCTGAAAACGCAAACCTTTGAAAGCGGGTTTCAAAGTGCAAGTTTTTTGAAAACGACACCCTTATCATCTCCGTGTAAACTACACATGCGTAGGCTGTTACGTGTTTAGTCTATAGGCTAAAGGATACAGATATTAAAACCACAATATGTAATTTTTCACCACTAGATGTCGCTTATTCAAAACAAAGGTGTAGTTTAATGCCTTCATTTCGCAGAGCTTTTATTCTGCCTCAGACGAGCGCTTCTGCTTCTTCCGCTCATGCGTATGTGAGGTAACGAAGCGCTGTTTATCACATTACACACATTTGAATGTGTTGAAAGTTATGTTATAATGCTACTCTGTGCGTTCACTCGACGGCTATGAGACACTTGTTCACACTGCAGTGAGCTAGATCATATTAGACATGGTAAAACATGGTACTCGCGGTAAATCAAGAAAACCAGATTTAAACAATAAGACTAGCTGTGTTGAGCTGGAAAACAATCATGTTTTCTGTCGATGAATGATCCAAACAGTTGCTCACCTGTCTAACAAAACCAAGCCTGTAGCACTCCCCTCAGAAACTGAAGCCTCCGTGCCTCGATCGCCCCCCAGTGGCCGGTCCCAGTGTAGGTCATAATCCCCGCCCCTCTGTGTTTTCTAATGGACAATCAAACAATCAAATTACACTTCAAATAATTTTTTCCCAAAGTTGGTTTCTGTCATTGTAGGCAGCTTTTATCATGATGATTTCACTTCAAGTGTTGTTTTTTTTAATGAGTGTAGTTTTAGTTAGTTGATGCTATAAAAACGCGGGGTGTGACCTCATGATTGACAGCTGAGATTGACAGCTTCTCTGAGTGAAGTCGTCACTGAGGCTTTTGATATCGCGCCCTTTACTTCCTGCTCTCTACTTAGCGCAGACTCTGGTCCCGAGATCTCTACTGCGCAGACTCCGGTCCCGAGATCTCTACTGCTCAGACTCCGGTTCCGAGAGCTCTACTGCGCAGACTCCGGTCCCGAGATCTCTACTGCGCTTACTCCGTTCCCGAGAGCTCTACTGCGCAGACTCCGGTCCCGAGATCTCTACTGCGCAGACTCCGGTCCCGAGAGCTCTACTGCTCAGACTCCGGTCCCGAGATCTATACTGCGCAGACTCCGGTCCCGAGATCTCTACTGCGCAGACTCCGGTCCCAGATGTCAGCGCCATATTCGGACCTCCGGAGGCTTCAATAACTTCAGCGGAAGATAATGAAGTCACGTCGTCCATATTTTTTTACGGTCAATGAACAAAATGCATCATATATTAAAGTGTCTTTGGTGTTTCCATGGTTTCTACAAAATAAAACCAGAAATCGGAAACCGGTAAAAATCTTACATATTGTGCCTTTAACAGTAAGAAATAAAGGGATGGCAGGCATACAGACATCATCACAAGTTGTTACACTTGTACACAAGATTACACAAATCAGTACAATATAACATTTTGTCAAGAAAAATGAAAATTTCCTTACAACAGACCCAAGGATGATATATGTTTTCGAAGCTTTTGTGTTCAAATGTTTTGACATGTTCTTAAAGGAAATAAAAAGGGACTTTATATCAGAGGAGAACATTTTAAAATTGGGATTACAGTGAAGTTGAACTTTACCCAGAAGACATTTACATTTATGCATTTGGCAGACGCTTTTATCCAAAGCAACTTACATTGCATTCAAGGTACACATTTTTACTTTTTTTTTTTTGTCAGTTCTTGCTTTCCCTGGGAATCAAACCCGTGATGTTGGCGTTGCTAGCGCCACGCTCTTGTTGTTTGAGCTACAGGAAAGACAGAGTAATAAAACAGTATTATGAAGATTAACATCCTTAGAATGAAAATCGGAAAATCAAACAAAATATCAAAAAAGCTTGATTTTATATCCACTTGATATGGACAACTTGTATTTTGTTGCATGAACATTCTTGACTTAAGTTGTTTCAACTGTGAGTGTTTTGGTAGAAGTTGATGTTTTGAGTTTTTAGACGGAGGAATTTGACTCCCTCTTGGGATCAAGTGCTCAGTGAAGTGCAGTTTTTTGTCTTTCTTTTACATTTTTAAAGTAAATGTGCTGTAAACTGTCAGTAAATGCCACACTAACGTTTTTTAAAAGAGTAAAAGCTTCACACTTCACACATCTGCGAAAAGCACTTGCTTTTCTAATGTTTCCCCCAATTGTTTTAGTTTCATAATTATTCAAGCCAGTGTTTTATCTGACATCTGTGGTTATTTTCACATACGACGGGCCAGAAACACATGGTGAGCGTCACCCAGCATCCAGCCTGAGCCGGTTCATCCGAGGACATGGGTTTGTTTGCTTTAGAGTCGGTCATGTTTTGATTGAGCTGGAGTCCAGAGGAATAGCAGAGTCTTAACAGACAGGTCATCAAGGTAGACAAGGGTTGTTAAGCAAAATTCCTGGGCTCCTCCGACAACAGGAGCGTTTCACCATATGTTTGAGCTTACGCTGTGGCGGGGGTCTGGTCTTCATGCGGTACCTTATCTCTGGTCCATGCTGTGTCAGGCAGGGGATCTGAAGACACCCCACCGCACCCTTCCCCCGTCACATGAAGGGCTAGGACTCTCATCAGTGGTTCCCCTTCTCTTATGAGTCTCGCCCAACAGCACACAATCATGAAGTCAAGCAGAAGCCTTCACTCCTTCATTTCATTATAACGGACCGCTCAAAGGGGTGCAAAACTAAGAGTGAAACACTGTATACATTTAAAGAGCCTTACTATAAAATGGTATTTTTCTTAAGTAATTTTAACAGAAATGTGACCCTGGAGCACAAAAATATGTGTATATTTGTGGCAATTGCATGGGTCAAAATTATAAATTTTTCTTTTATGCCAGAAATCATTAGGATATTAAGATCATGTTCCATGAAGATGTTTAGTAAATTTCCTACCGTAAATATATAAAACATTTATTATTAGTTGTAATATGCATTGCTAAGGACTTCATTTGGACAACTTTAAAGGTGATTTTCTCAATATTTACATTTTTTTGCACCTTCAGATTCCAGATTTTCAAATAGTTGCACCTCAGCCAAAAATTATCCTAACACACCATACATCAATGGAAAGATTATTTATTCAGCTTTCGTGTGTTGTATAAATCTCAATTTAAAAAATGTAACCTTATGACAAAAAAACTATACTAGTTTAAGTTTAAAGTTTAAACATTTATTGTAAAATATGGTAAACATGCTTTTTGGAAGTTAGACGTATGAATCGTCTTATAATTTATATACATGACCATTCAAAAGTTTGTGTCAATAGGTCATAAATTAATATTTTTATTCAGTAAGCGCATACAGCTGATCAAAAGTGACAGTAATGACATTTATAATGTTACAAAATATTTTTATTCTAAATAAAGTCTGTTCTTTGGACTTTCTGTTCATCAAAGAATCCTGAAAAAAAAAGTCAGTTTCTTTTCCAATTTAAAAAAAAAAAAAAAAAAAAAAAAAACTGTTTCTAACACTGATAATAATCATAACTGTTGAGCATCAAATCATCATGTCAGCATGATTTCTGAAGGATCATGTGACACTGAAGACTGGAGCAATGATGCTGAAAACTCAGCTTTGACCACAGGAATACATTACACTTTACAATATATGCTGCAAATTACATTTTACAATGTGCCTATTTATAATTTTGTATAGCTATGTCCTGTATTTGTGTTAGTGTTTTGTGTTATAGTTAGGTAAAAATGTTAACACATTTCCACATTTGAAGCCTTTTATCTATAAAATGATTTGTATGTTGTCAGTCATACATGTTTCAAACACACACGCGTGTTGTAGTGAAGTCTGATCACGTCTGGTGTTGATGAAGTCATTGCTGAATGAAGCCAGCGAGTAAATGCTCTTTTCATGCCTGTGGTGAGTGAGTGAGTGTCTGTCTCCCCCTGAGCAACACAAGGAAAACATCTGTTCTCAACTGAGGACATTTCTGTGCTTTATATGCTCCCTGTGTCCAGGTCAAAAGATCACGACACTCCGGTCACAAAACACAACCTGTGGCTGTTTTCTAATGTGCACTGACAAGCATAAAACGCAGCAAATTATGCGAACTCCAGTTCAACACTAAAACCTTTTGTATGTGAGATGTTTTGGACAAAATTAAAGAGTTAGTGCTTGTGTTGCAGTCAGAAAGTATTGTGTCCCAAATGACGCACTGCACACTTATACACTAAACCTAGTAACATATGAATTAAGGTTATTCTGTGATTTAACATCAGAATCTGATCGACCCTCCGCTACGCAATTAAAGTTTAATATCACTAGAGTTCAATACCTACCATAAAATCAGTCCATATGCAATGCTATGGTCTAGAACAGGGGTTTTCAAACTTTATGATGGCAAGGACCCCCAAATGATGAACCTTTTATGAGGGACCCCCTTCCTAAAATCCATCTATATATTTTATTCATGAAAACAACAACAACAAAAACATTTAAACGGTTGGATAAATAGTAAGTGTGACATTATGAAATAGCCTACAACATATTGTTTCCAAACTTAAATTGGCTATACTTAATGTTGGATGTATAAACCTGAAGAAGAACATTTTCACTTAAACATTATTTGTATAAGCAACATTCACAATAAATGTATGCAGCTTATATTATGTTAAGAATACTGCCTTACAACCCCAGTGAGCAAGATAAAGGGGACTATAGTGAGAAAAACTCACTAGAAAGATACAAAGCAAACATATACAATTCTGGAAAGTACAGGTGCTGGTCAGATAATTAGAATATCATCAAAACGTTGATTTATTTCACTAATTCCATTCAAAAATTTAAACTTGTATATTATATTCATTCATTACACACAGACTGATATATTTCAAATGTTTATTTCTTTTAATTTTGATGATTATAACTGACAACTAAGGAAAATCCCAAATTCAGTATTTCAGAAAATGAGAATATTGTGTAAAGGTTGAATATTGAAGACACCTGGTGCCACACTCTAATCAGCAGATGAACTCAAAACACCTGCAAAGGTCTTTAAATGGGCTCTCAGTCTAGTTCTGTAGGCTACACAATCACGGGGAAGACTGCTGACCTGACAGTTGTCCAAAAGACGACCATTGACACCTTGCACAAGGAGGGCAAGACACAAAAGGTCATTGCAAAAGAGGCTGGCTGTTCACAGAGCTCTGTGTCCAAGCACATTAATAGAGAGGCGAAGGGAAGGAAAAGATGTGGTAGAAAAAAGTGTACAAGCAATAGGGATAACCGCACCCTGGAGAGGATTGTGAAACAAAACCCATTCAAAAATGTGGGGGAGATTCACAAAGAGTGGACTGCAGCTGGAGTCAGTGCTTCAAGAACCACTACGCACAGACGTATGCAAGACATGGGTTTCAGCTGTCGCTTTCCTTGTGTCAAGCCACTCTTAACAACAGACAGCGTCAGAAGCGTCTCGCCTGGGCTAAAGACAGAAAGGACTGGACTGCTGCTGAGTGCTCCAAAGTTATGTTCTCTGATGAAAGTAAATCAGGGTCCCAGAGTTTGGAGGAAGAGAGGAGAGGCACACAATCCACGGTGCTTGAGGTCCAGTGTAAAGTTTCCACAGTCAGTGATGGTTTGGGGTGCCATGTCATCTGCTGGTGTTGGTCCACTGTGTTCTCTGAGGTCCAAGGTCAACGCAGCCGTATACCAGGAAGTTTTAGAGCACGTCATGCTTCCTGCTGCTGACCAACTTTATGGAGATGCAGATTTCATTTTCCAACACTTTCCTACACGGGACATATGCTACTTGAATATGAAAGTTGCCAGTTTTACGTTTGAGAATTATATTTTGAGTTTTATGAATCATTTTCAAAGGATTGTGAAATTACTGATAAAAGCCTGACAGTCAGATACACAAACATTCACTCTGATATGCTGAAATGTTTCTTCCCAGATAGCAAACAGTCATTGAAACAATGTTAAATCAACATTAAGCCATTGAATCAACATCGAAATCTGATTTAATATTGAAACAACGCTGAAATCCTGGCCATAGATCAACGGAATTTCTATGGTATTTCAATTATCGGGAATATTGAAACAATGTTGAAATTTCAACTGCTAGGCAAACGAAAATGTAATGCCATAAATTAAATAGCCTATAATTAATATATCCTGCTTTATCTACAGTCAGGATGTTAAAAAGTGATGGAACATTTGAAAGCTTGTATGCCTATAGCCTACCCTAAAACACTGACCACACCACACTATTTAAGGTAAAAGCAAATTAATTTTATTGGCCTCTTATTTCATTATGTGTTCTCTTTAGCCTATTTACAGTTCATGGTCCTCTGACGTCTGAATGGTTTGTCGTCCAGTCCCTGCCACTTTTGCACAGCCTGGGCATTGGGTGACGGCGGCTGTCCCCATCTGCTGTGTAAGAGCATCTAAAACAGAAAATAGAGCCTTTAAGTTAAACAGATCGTACACTCACCTAAAGGATTATTAGGAACACCTGTTCAATTTCTCATTAATGCAATTATCTAATCAACCAATCACATGGCAGTTGCTTCAATGCATTTAGGGGTGTGGTCCTGGTCAAGACAATCTCCTGAACTCCAAACTGAATGTCAGAATGGGAAAGAAAGGTGATTTAAGCCATTTTGAGCGTGGCATGGTTGTTGGTGCCAGACAGGCCGGTCTGAGTATTTCACAATCTGCTCAGTTACTGGGATTTTCACACACAACCATTTCTAGGGTTTACAAAGAATGGTGTGAAAAGGGAAAAACATCCAGTATGCGGCAGTCCTGTGGGCGAAAATGCCTTGTTGATGCTAGAGGTCAGAGGAGAATGGGCCGACTGATTCAAGCTGATAGAAGAGCAACTTTGACTGAAATAACCACTCGTTACAACCGAGGTATGCAGCAAAGCATTTGTGAAGCCACAACACGCACAACCTTGAGGGGCTACAACAGCAAAAGACCCCACCGGGTACCACTCATCTCCACTACAAATAGGAAAAAGAGGCTACAATTTGCACGAGCTCACCAAAATTGGACAGTTGAAGACTGGAAAAATGTTGCCTGGTCTGATGAGTCTCGATTTCTGTTGAGACATTCAGATGGTAGAGTCAGAATTTGGTATAAACAGAATGAGAACATGGATCCATCATGCCTTGTTACCGCTGTGCAGGCTGGTGGTGGTGGTGTAATGGTGTGGGGGATGTTTTCTTGGCACACTTTAGGCCCCTTAGTGCCAATTGGGCATCGTTTAAATGCCACGGCCTACCCGAGCATTGTTTCTGACCATGTCCATCCCTTTATGACCACCATGTACCCATTCTCTGATGGCTACTTCCAGCAGGATAATGCACCATGTCACAAAGCTTGAATCATTTCAAATTGGTTTCTTGAACATGACAATGAGTTCACTGTACTAAAATGGCCCCCACAGTCACCAGATCTCAACCCAATAGAGCATCTTTGGGATGTGGTGGAATGGGAGCTTCGTGCCCTGGATGTGCATCCCACAAATCTCCATCAACTGCAAGATGCTATCCTATCAATATGGGCCAACATTTCTAAAGAATGCTTTCAGCACCTTGTTGAATCAATGCCACGTAGAATTAAGGCAGTTCTGAAGGTGAAAGGGGGTCAAACACAGTGGTGTTCCTAATAATCCTTTAGGTGAGTGTATATGCACACTTGGAAACAAATTCAGTAGCCCAGGCCTAGGATTTTTCAGTGATTGGATAAGGCAATTTGTCCAGTGTTGTAGGCTAGCCTATCATGTATACTGTGTATACTACTTGTACTACTTTTACCATAGCTTTCTATATGCAGAAATAGTAATAGTAGTTCACCCAAAAATGAAAATTACCCTATGATTTAGATCTATCTATCTATCTATCTATCTATCTATCTATCTATCTATCTATCTATCTATCTATCTATCTATCTATCTATCTATCTATCTATCTATCTATCTATCTATCTATCTATCTATCTATCTATCTGTCTGTGTCTGTCTGTCTGTCTATCTATCTATCTATCTCTGTCTGTCTGTCAATCTATCAATCTATCAATCTATCTATCTATCTATCTATCTATCTATCTATCTATCTATCTATCTATCTATCTATCTATCTATCTATCTATCTATCTATCTATCTCTATCTATCTATCTATCTGTCTGTCTGTCTGTCTGTCTATCTAGCTATCTATCTCTGTCTGTCTGTCTGTCTGTCTGTCTGTCTGTCTGTCTGTCTATCTGTCTGTCTGTCTGTCTGTCTGTCTGTCTGTCTATCTATCTATCTATCTATCTATCTATCAACACGACAATATAACTATGTTACAGTTAAATATTAAATAAATTGTAACTTTTCAAAGTGTTATTTGTATCTGTATGTGGTATAGGCTACTATGTGTGTCTCTCTCTCTGTGTGTGAGTATAGTTGGAATGTGTGTGTGTGTGTGTGTGTGTGTGTGAGACGGGTTTTAGGGCTGTGGTGCTCGTTTGACCCGCGTCAGCTCGGCGTCGGCGCGTGAAGAGCCGCTAACATGCGTCGCATTCCAGACCGATCCGCGCGCGCACAGGTGCAGCTCGGGGTGAATGAGGGCCAGATCACCACTTCACACCCTCGGTGTCATCAGATGGACACATTCACTGACACAATGAATTCGCAAAGTAACCGATGCACATGTTTAGCAGCTCATTTCCAGGGCAGTGACAGCCTCTGTGAGCAGTGAATGTGCCTGCGGCATGAGGAGGATTCAGGGCGGACACTTTTGTTCAGGAAAGTGGGTTAATTTTCAGCCACACCCCCGCTGAGCGTCTCTCACGTCCCGCAGAGCCCCATGCTGGACACCAGTCCTCTGATCCCGGGGAGGAAGGATCAATGGGAGCTTGTGCTCCTCCAAATGATTGTTAAATGACCTGCGATTGTGCTTTGTGTCTAAGCCTGTGTATTTCACCCTTTAATGGGGTGATCGGGGCTAGTTGTCACACAAACACACATTCAAAATTTAAACTAAAATGTAACTATAACTTATAATGAAGGTTTCATTTTTCAGAAATGGCAGGTCAGTGCAAGTTGTCACGTGTTTTAAAATGTAGTTCACAGCCAAAAATTGTTTAACACTTAAAATTTTCCATTGTGGCAACTTACCCCTCATAGTGTTCACAAAAAAGAGGCCTATCTAATTCAATTGTCAACAACTTAATATTGTATTCACTTTAGGCATATATAGTTTATCTATGCGTCTTGCGTCCACCTGTGTTGGCCATTAGAAACAATCTCCAATGTGTAACAAATGTAGCCAATTTGTATGAGGGCTATCCACTGCTTTACAGCTGCCCATCCGATCAGGAATCTGAGCTTTTATGTTAAAGTTCTATAAATGTGAGATTGTAAGGAGGAGGCGTGTCCCCGTGGGCGTGGCATGAGCGGCAGCCCCGCCCCTCCCCTCCACGGCAGCCTCATATGAAGAGACCCGTGTGGTCTGGATGGCAGTAGTTCATGTGCGACTTTGAGAAACTCGTGAGCGCAAAGATTACTGGACATCTGAAGCAGAGTCAATCTAGAGTTGCTGTAAAACTTGAAGTTTGGAGAAGATCTCTACAAAATGCCACGTTCATTTCTCGTCAAGAAGTATTTCTCCAACAAGAAGCCAAACTACAGCGAACTGGAGAGTCAGACTGGTGAGTGCGCCTTTAAAAGCTGCTGTTTATGTTTATTATATGCAATATCAGTATGGGAATTGAAAGGTCTAGTCTTAGTAGACATGTTGTAAACAAAGTTGTAAAGACGCCCTGCTCTATAAATGAACACTTTTTTGTTGTTGTTGATATTTTAAATATCTATGTTACTTTCAGTTATTTTGTAATTATGTTTTCCGTAAACTGCGGGATGTTTAACCAACTGCTGAAGTGCAGTATTTCACAGTTTAATCTGATTAATGCTGATTTATAATCAATGTTGGAAACATTTGTGATGCTTAATATTTTATTTGGAACCTGTGATATTTTTTTCAGGATACACTGATGAATAAAAAGGAAAAAGAAACGAACAGAATTTATTTAAAATATAAATCTTTTCATCAATGTAGATCTTTACTGCCACTTTTTTAAAATCAATTTAACACTGTATTGCTGAATGAAAGAAAGAATTTATATAAAAAAACACTGACCCCAAACTTTTGAACAGTAGTGTATATTGTTACAACAGATTTCTATTTTAAATCAGTATTTTTAAAACTTTTTATTCATCAAAAAGAATCATGAAAAAAAGTAACTGTTTCCAAAATTGATAATAAATCATTATATTGGGATGATTTGTGAAGGATCATGTGACACTGAAGACTGGAGTAATGATGCTGAAAATGATCACAGAAATACATTATATTTTAAAGTATATTAAAATTAAAACAAAATTGTAATAATATTTCACAATATTACTGTTTTTTTCTGTATTTTGATCAAATAAATGAAGCCTTGGTGAGCATAAAAGACTTCTTTCAAAAACATAAAAAATAGTAATGTTTCCCAACTTTTGACCGGTATATCTCAAAAAGTACATTATTTAAAATTTGGAGTAGATATTCAGTAGATGCTAACCAAAATAATAAACTGGATAAACTGGAGAATATAAAAACGGAAAAGTACTACCCCATAAAACCTAACAAACGGGACCATTTTAGTTCAACAACCCCCTGAACAGGCACCTTTTCTCTTCCACAGACAACCGCTATGCTGTCGTCCCTCTGCACGACTTCCACACCGAGGAAGGCGATTCTGTGGTGCCCACCTACCCCTCCATGCTTGTGTGGGCCTCCAGTGCCTTACCCCTTACCTTCACACCGGTTTCCCCCAGCATGCCCTCTCCTCCCGGGCCTCTGGACCTGAGCTCTCAGTCCAGCTCCAGCAGCGGAGAGGAGGACGACTGCCGCACGTCCGACCCCCCCAGCCCAGACCCCACCGACCGCTTCCAGTGCGCCCACTGCGGCAAGACCTGCAGCAGCCCGGCCGCTCTGTCCCGCCATCAGCTCACGCACTGCACCGCCAGCCCGCAGACGGTGATCACCGCCACAGGAGCCGCCAGCACAGCCGCCAGAGCCACTTTTCACTGCAAGCACTGTCCCAAAGAGTACAACAGCCTGGGCGCGCTGAAGATGCACATCCGCTCACACACACTCCCCTGTGTGTGCGGCACATGTGGAAAGGCCTTCTCCAGACCCTGGCTGCTGCGAGGACACATTCGGACACATACCGGTGAGTTAGCCGAGAAACTGAAGTTGTTAGTGGTGCAAGATTTGACCAAAACCTTTGAGGTATTAAACTTGGGCCTATCATCAAACTGTGCCCAAAACTGTGCAGATCAAGAATAGGCATGCCATAGACCGTGGTCAGGTTAGACACCATATTGAATTGAACACGGATGAAACTGTGAGGGATTTTACAATGGCAGGCAATGCTTAAGGTCCTAGATCACATCATTTTCACAACTCACATCTTTTAAAACTGATTCATGGAGTTATTGTCTAATGAAAGACATTGGTCCCACTTTATATTAGGTGGCCTTAACTACTATGTACTTTCATCAAAAAATTCATATTGTATTGCAAAACACTTTTGCTGATAATGAGGTGGGATACAGGTAAAGTTAGGGACAGGTGTGGTGGTGTGGGTGCGTTTAAGGGTAAAGTTAGGGACAGGTGTGGTGGTGTGGGTGCGTTTAAGGGTAAAGTTAGGGACAGGTGTGGTGGTGTGGGTGCGTTTAAGGGTAAAGTTAGGGACAGGGTGGTGGTGTGGGTAAGTTTAAGGGCAAAGTTAGAGACAGGTGTGGTGGTATGGGTAAGTTTAAAGGGTAGTTAGGGACAGGTGTGGTGGTGTGGGTAAGTTTAAGGGTAAAGTTAGGGACAGGTGTGGTGGTGTGGGTAAGTTTAAGGGTTGGGTTAGAGACAGGTGTGGTGGTGTGGGTAAGTTTAAGGGTAAAGTTAGGGACAGGTGTGGTGGTGTGGGTAAGTTTAAGGGTTGGGTTAGAGACAAGTGTGGTGGTGTGGGTAAGTTTAAGGGTTGGGTTAGAGACAAGTGTGGTGGTGTGGGTAAGTTTAAGGGTAAAGTTAGGGACAGGTGTGGTGGTGTGGGTAAGTTTAAGGGTAGGGTTAGGGACAGGTGTGGTGGTGTGGGTAAGTCTAAGGGTAGAGTTAGGGACAGGTGTGGTGGTATGGGTAAGTTTAAGGGTAAAGTTAGGGAGGTGTGGGGGTATGGGTAAGTTTAAGGGTAAAGTTAGGGAGGTGTGGTGGTGTGGGTAAGTTTAAGGGTAAAGTTAGGGACAGGTGTGGTGGTGTGGGTAAGTTTAAGGGTAAAGTTAGGGACAGGTGTGGTGGTGTGGGTAAGTTTAAGGGTAAAGTTAGGGACCGGTGTGGTGGTGTGGGTAAGTTTAAGGGTAGGGTTAGGGACAGGTGTGGTGGTATGGGTAAGTTTAAGGGTATGGTTAGAGACAGGTGTGGTGGTATGGGTAAGTTTAAGGGTATGGTTAGAGACAGGTGTGGTGGTGTGGGTAAGTTTAAGGGTAAAGTTAGGGACAGGTGTGGTGGTATGGGTAAGTTTAAGGGTTGGGTTAGGGACAGATGTGGTGGTGTGGGTAAGTTTAAGGGTAAAGTTAGGGACAGGTGTGGTGGTATGGGTAAGTTTAAGGGTAGGGTTTGGGACAGGTGTGGTGGTATGGGTAAGTTTAAGGGTAGGGTTAGGTGTAAGGGAAGTGTCAACCGTGTAATTATAAATGTAATTACAGAAATTAATTACAGATGTAATTACATGCAGGTCATTTTTAAAATGTAAGTACAATGTAAAACCTTTTATGTACACAATAAGTGTATTGTATCAAATGATTAATTAAAATGTTAGTACATAGTAGTTATGGCCACCTAATATAAAGTGGGTCCAAGACATTCGTCAGCTGAACAGTCGGTATGTTGTTAAAGGGATAGTCCACCCAAAAATGAAAATTCTATCATTAATTTCTCACCCTCAAGTTGTTCTAAATCTGTATAAATGTCTTTGTTCTGCTGAACACAAAGGAAGATATTTGGAAGAATGTTTGTAACCAAGTAGACCCCTCCCCCCCATAGTATCCCCCCCCACTATGGTAGTTAATGGCGGGCGGGATCAAACATTCTTACAAATATCTTCCTTTGTGTTCAGTAGAACAAAGACATTTATACAGGTCTGGAACATCTTGAGGGCAGTAAATCGAACAATTCATTGAACTGTATTTTGTCCCTCACAGCCTCGTTCCCATTCCTGTCTAAAAATAAATATGCCGCTACCCTGACTAAAGTCTTTTACTTTTCTAAGAAACCGGTCTTCCGATTTCCATCTGACAGAGAATGAAAGTGGTGTAAAAATCCCAAACTGTCATTTCTAGAGATAAGAAATTCATAGAAACTTTGGGGTTGAGCTTTTTTAGATATGATATGCAGGGGAAAACAATATATCAGGTCCACAAATTAAGAATTGTTCCCTCATTTTAGTTACATCACAGCCTCAATTAAAATAAGGGAATTAATTAGTACAACATGACCACGATTTAAGTAAAACAAGAAATTCGTACTTCAGTTAAAAACTGAAAGTTTCTTATGGTCAATCTTTCATCTTACGGCATGGTCATTTGAACTCTGTGAACTTGGTAACTTGGATACATAATTATCTTCAATGCCTTGACGGTCTGCATAAAGGACACCCAAATAGTAGTATCTAGAGACTAGAGAATATCATAGAAACTTGGAGGTGGGCTCTTTAGAGGCACAATGGCGCAAGTTTTGCAGAATTCACCTTGCAGAATCTAGTTGTCTGAATTACAACTGAATTACATTTCGAGGTAAACCGTAAAGGTTAAAATCAGTGTTGGGGAAAGTTACTTTTTCTCATCTGGGCTGGGCTTGCTTGTTTGTTTTTTAAGAAAAAAAAAGGCCCTTTCACACCATAAGTGAAATGAATAAGCTTCAGACTGAAGGAAATTAAGATTCAAACCTGTAAAGTAGAGGGCACAACTCAGACAAGAAAGTTCAGCACTCTTCAACAATAAAAACAAGAAATAAAACACAAATCTTAAGTCATTTTTGCTTATTAGTATGGATGAATTGGATAATATAAGGTCAGCAGCAAAGACATTGGTTAATAAAGTGAGATTAAATGCAGAAAGTATATTTGTGTTAAAGATATTTAATTAGTGCAGGTTTGTGAGTTTGCATTTCACAGTTTTTATTCATTTTGAGGAATACTGAATCTGTTTTTTGTGCGAGTGAGTCAAGTAAATGCTAGTTCTACATGTACCCAACATGTTCACACATATGCAGACAGGAGAGATGTCAGCCACTAAATTGGAAATCAAAGTAACTCGCGTTACTTATTTGAAAAAATAATGGATTACTTTACTAGTTACTTGGAAAATGTAATATGATTACGTAACTTGCATTACTTGTAATGCATTAACCCCAACACTGGTTTGTTAACGCAATGGACATCTACATATAATGTCAGTCTGTGTGTATACTAAAAGTTCTTTATCTCTTCTTTTAGGCGAACGTCCCTTCTCATGCACCCACTGTAACCGTGCGTTTGCGGACCGCTCAAACCTGCGGGCTCACCTGCAGACCCACTCCGAAGTGAAGAAGTACCAGTGTGGAACGTGCTCACGCACCTTCAGCCGCATGTCCCTCCTGCACAAACACACCCTCTCCGGCTGCTGTACGTCTGCCTAGAGGAGAACACAGCTGCTTCCCATCTCTCGGCGCTGAGCTGGGACGGGCTTAAGCCATAAGTGAATGAGTGGACTCGTAGAGAATGTACTGAAGCACACAATGCCTTACCTTTTATTCCACAAGCCAAAAGAAGAGATGTTATTTTTCTATCAGTTTTAGTCACGCAGTGAGGGTCTGTTATACATAGACTGCAGATTTTTGTTGTGGGAAGGGGGCCCATGAACTGGCTCTTGGTGGATTCCCAAGATGCACCTCGGTGCCGGCTGGTCCGGGACTGTGAGGGGGCAGCTGCTATAAAACGTGTGTGGTGAGAGGTCATCTCTCACCAAGATCTTGCAGGGATGTATTGAGACAGCTGTCGGCCTGTCGACAAATGCATTGGCTCTCCGTTTCTCTAGACTGATGCCTGAAATGCACCAAAGACCTGCTTTAGTAAGAAGTTCAATTAGGCTACGGAATTTGTCTCTGTAATTCGAGCTTCGAGGTATTACGTCATTCGCCATCTCCTGAATTTGCAGACTGAATGGTTTTATATTCTTAAAGACTGAACAGTGTGTCAAAAACACAAGAAGAAGAATGTCAATTGGTTTTTGATGCTGTTTATGTAAAAAGTTTACTCCAAGTCCTCTGAACTGAAGGGAATTTGCAGTCTCTCATTTGAGAGCGGTCTTCTTCAAACATATCTTTTCCAAAGCCACAATGATATACGAAGCTGCCTTTCTACATATTGTTTAAATGTTGGATGTATAACACAAACCAAATGCTATGCAATCTTTTTTGAGCAAAGATGTTTTAGTGTATTTCCACTTGCTATTTTTTTCAAATAAAGTAATTTATGTTCTTTGTTTAGCAGAAAAGTGTCTAATTTGTGTTTTTATGAAGGTGGATGTGTTAAAGGAACAGTTCACCCATAAACAAATGACTCATTTACTTATGTCATCCCAAACCAAATCTTTATATCATCCATGAAATACAAAATGAAATGTTTAGCAGAATGCTCCTTTACAGAGAGTTATAGCAGCAACTATACAAGTAGTATAAGCATTTTGTGGACACATGTAGTCCAACAATAGGTTTTTTCTGAAATGCTTGAGCACATTACACCAGGTTTGACATCAAATGTTGTTTATTGCCCATTTTGTGGCTTTTAAAAAAAAATGAATACAACCTAGCAGAATTTAACTGAAACTTTACAAAGAAAACTGGGGTGAACTACTCCTTGAATGCATTAATTTACTTCCAAAGGTCTCTGAATAGATATGCTGCAATAAATATTTAGCGTCTGCGTCTAGACGCAGTGAGATTTTGAGTGATGGTCAGAACACCTGCACACACTTTCTGCTTAGCCTAACGCTAATACAACACTAACCCATTTTAGCTGACACATGGCCAACAAATGTTCATGTCTGAGACGCACTGCAGGTGGAAAAAGACCAAAAGGGAGGCAGAAGACTTAGAGGAGCACCAGAGAGACGAGGAAGAGAAATGGGCCAGTCTGCACCATTAAGACCAGTGGATCCAGCTCGTAGCTCCAGAACCTCAATCTGTCAAACAGATAGATATGCCTCCCCGAGGGGAAATTTAATAAATGTGAGAAATGCCAACAATCTGTGCTTTGAATGTGGCCAGGGTTTTGAGGTTTTCAGTTTTGTAGACTGCCTCCGCAACTCACCCTTTCCCGAGCAATCTGAATCCACAAAGCCCCTGTGACCTGCGTTGACGCCAACCAGTCTTGCTAGAGTAACGATGCACTTCCTTTGCTGATTTGGAGGCTCAACGCTGTGGGATTTTGGTGGGGGAAGCTAGTTGTAGGGGGGGCGGGCACGCTTAAAGAAATATTCCAGGCTGAAAGCAACTCAGGCTCCGTCAAAGGTATTTGTGGCATACTTATAACATCTGTGACCAATACAAATGGTTTGCTCATTGAGTATGAAGCGCCGCAAGTGATAAAAACCCCCAATATATTGGGGCCATGAATTAAGAATTATAAATTCGAATCATTTAAGCTTTGCGAACTTGGTAACTTTTGCATGATATGTGCAAGGATGAATGAAAGGAGGTCTATAATACCTGGAGAAAGCATTCAGTTACCATTCCTGTTCATGTCAATGGCAGTTTCTCATCTGGTACATTTAACAGCAGTGGCTAACTGCCAGTGCTAACTAGTAAAACCGATGGAATAAAGGAAGCAACCAAGTTTAAGTACTAAAATTACTTAAACTACAACTGAATTAATTAAAGCTATACAACAGGGTTCCTCAAACTCGGTCCTGAAGGGCCACTGTCCTGCAGAGTTTAGCTCCAACCCTGATCAAACACACCTGAGCAAGCTAATCAAGGTATTCAGGATCACTACAAAATCACAGGAAGGTGTGTTTGATCAGGGTTCGAGCTAAACTCTGCAGGACAGTGGCCCTCCAGGACCGGGTTTGAGGAGCCCTGCTATACAGAAATACATTTAAAAAAAAATACCATAAACTGAGATATCAAATTTCCCTTGAGCTTTTGACATCATAGGTCATCATACTATACAAATATAGAACTGAAAATGTCCTTGTTAGTCCAAAAACAGCTTTAAATGAAACCAAGCCCAGCGAATGACTTATTGTGGAATAGATCAGTGAAAGACCACCTCTGGAGAAGAAGATCAACGCCTACTTCATCATTGCAACATTGGCCCCACCCACTGACGTGTTAGTGAGATGACGAGGAGAGAAGAGCGATACAGGATGCACTACAAATAACATCACTATCCAAAGGATCCTAATGCTAGGAATGTGCTTATTTATTTGCAACAATGTGAATGTCTCAGTTGATAATTATTTAGGCTATTTGTATTCGGTACATTTCACTGGATTCTTTGGTCACAATTTCGGCGCAGACTTTGCAAACAGACTTTTACGATATGGACTCGACAGTAATGTGACAACATGTAAGTGACCATGTTAATTCTAATGCCTGACTGTGACCAGTGATTTCTGATATATAATGATTCATGTACAGTCAGATGATCTTTGTCTATGTGTCAGTAAATCAAGCCAGTGTCTAAACGCTTTCACATTGTTTCTCTTAGTAGGGTGGAAAGAATCTGTTATTTAAACTGTGATAAAATTATATATAGAAAGTAATCAAAGAATCCTCCCTTCAATCGCTGGAGCTGTCAAGCTTATCGAGTGACTGAGTGAGCTTATCGGTGACTGAGTTCTGGACTCTCGCCAAAACTTATAATCAACGAATCTCTTATTTACATTGTGTTTGCTCTGTTAGTTATGATGAAAGCATTCATTAGTGTGCAAAAATCACTGCATTCATGCATTCATACACAGATCACTGCATTCATGCGCTCAACATGTCTGTGATCGGCTACAATGCTCATCACTGCAAACTTTAATGCCATAGATCTAAATATAATGCTAATAATCAACACTTTTCATGATTAGTTAACATTGAGAGCTGTAATATTAAAAACGTGCTAAAATGTTTTGAGAGAGTTAAACATCTAATACTTATTTCATTTGCAAAGATGTCAGTCAATCACAGCAGTGGACGTTTACACTGAAGTCTCACAGCAGCCAATCACAGCAGTGGGCGTTTACACTGAAGTCTCACAATAGCCAATCACAGCAGTGGGCGTTTACACTGAAGTCTCACAGCAGCCAATCACAGCAGTGGGCGTTTACACTGAAGTCTCACAATAGCCAATCACAGCAGTGGGCGTTTACACTGAAGTCTCACAGCAGACACGAGAAACAGAGCGTTCAAATCACGGTAGGAAAATGCCTTTTATTAATATGATTTAAAAAAATCATACTAAGTGCACCCCAGGAAACATTATAAAACAATGCATTTCATGACCCCTTTAAACTAAAACAAAAATGAAAACTGTAAATATAAACAAAAACTGATAAAAAAGCAATAAACACTATAAAGTTGTATAAATAATACTAAAATAACACTGCTGTAATGTTTAGAAGTTCTGTTTTTAAAATACTGAAGGGTGAGTTCAGTGGTAAATATTTCTTAAGTCACTCGTTTAAGGTAGTGACATTTTAACAGCAAATGTATGTTTAGGTGTATGTGGCTGATAGCTGTGTTCAGTAGACGAAAGTCATGTGGGATTTTGGGTTTGATGTGGTTGGCCTGAACTGGAGACAGAGTCAGACATAGTAGACGTGGAGGATTGAAACCATGGAGTCATGTTCACAGAGAGATGACAACAGGGTGGCTGGATGGATGACAGTGGGTGATGTCATTGTCTTTCAACCCTCGAAGCGCCACAGATCTGAAAGAATTCCCCATAAAGCCAAAAAAGTCTTTGCACCCCCCTGTACTGTGAGGGGGTGAGCATGACAATTATGTCTGTTAATTGATGTCAGTGCAGTGTGGTATGAGTTGCCCTGTCGTCAGTCCTCTCCTCTTGTTTGTCCTGCAACATTTCTGAGGGCTTTCCAGCTGCATATATTATGTGTCTGTCAGTAATAAGGCATGAACACCACGTTTGTCAATGCACATATTTGTGTATACAGTATAGGCTATATAACCAAAGTTCATTTTTGAGTAATTTGAAAGGCACAAGGTACCAATTGGTCTAACATCACCAGTTTTTTAGAGAAATCATGCCATACATAGAAAAATCCCTTATTCCTATTGTTGACCTAGATTAACCTCACTTTTGCCTTTCACCTCATCTTTGTTCCCTCAGTCTCTCTCTCTCTGGGCTGTAGGAGCCTGTCGGACACAGGAAATGACTTGTCAGTCATATATAAACACTGGCCTTTTTGCAGCACTGATAAAAAACATCTGAAGCATCTGGGTAGAGAAACACCAGTGCACTAGAAAGGGAGCTGAAAATGACGGGAATAGTTTGGACAAAAATAAAAGTTCCTCCATCATACTCACCCTCAAACTGAAGTCAGACTTTCTGACTGACTGAGATTAGACCAAATGCTTCAACAGCTTCAACTCTTCTGGGAAGGCTTTCCACAAGGTTTAGGAGTGTGTTTATGGGAATTTTTGACCATTCTTCTAGAAGCGCATTTGTGAGGTCAGACACTGATGTTGGACGAGAAGGCCTGGCTCACAGTCTCCGCTCTAATTCACCCCAAAGGTGTTCTATCAGGTTGAGGTCAGGACTCTGTGCAGGCCAGTCAGGTTCCTCCACACCAAACTCGCTCATTCATGTCTTTATGGACCTTGCTTTGTGCACTGGTGCGCAGTCATGTTGGAACAGGAAGGGGCTGTCCCCAAACTGTTCCCACAAAATTGGGAGCATGAAATTGTCCAAAATGTCTTGGTATGCTGAAGCATTAAGAGTTCCTTTCACTGGAACTAAGGGGCCAAGTCCAACCCCTGAAAAACAACCCCACACTATAATCCCCCCTCCACCAAAATTTCCACTTGGCACAATGCAGTCAGGCAAGTACCGTTCTCCTGGCAACCGCCAAACCCAGACTCGTCCATCGGATTGCCAGACAGAGAAGAGTGATTGGTCACTCCAGAGAACACGTCTCCACTGCTCTAGAGTCCAGTGGCGGCGTGCTTTACACCACTGCATCCGGCGCTTTGCATTGTACTTGGTGATGTAAGGCTTGGATGAGCTGCTCGGCCATGGAAACCCATTCCATGAAGCTCTCTACGCACTGTTCTTGAGCTCATCTGAAGGCCACATGAAGTTTGGAGGTCTGTAGCTATTGACTCTGCAGAAAGTTGGCAACTTCTGCGCACTGTGACCCTCAGCATGCATTCCACCAAAGAGACCATCTCATTCTAGACCTGTGTATGGTTGAGTGTAAGTCAAGAATGAGAACACAAGAGCATCTGAAGTGAACAATATGCTTTCCATTAGGGTGAATGAAGTCTGGTCCGAGTCTTGGACTCGAGATGGACTACATCAATTTCATTCCGATTTGGAGCGAGAGTAAAACTATACCTTCTCTAACCCTATACTTTAACCTTTTCATGTGGATAGCTTTGGACATTTCTACAGATTTGAGACCAGTTTTACATTTGGACATGGATGTGAAATGGCCTGGTTCAAGTTTCTTTGCTCAGCAGTGATCGTGCATTGCCTTTAAAGGGGCATATTTGCGCAGTGATGTTCTTGTCTTTTCATGTTTGAGGTGGTGGTTTAGAGAGCTGAGTCATAGGGATCGTGTTTGAGCCAGGAGCTGTTATGATGGTTTGGATTACTAACAGAGTTCTGGGTGACTGTGCTCTTGTGTGGGGATTACCCACATACTTTGGCTTCTAGTTTTCTTTTTCTCTCTCTTTTCCAGATGCAACCCCTCTTTGGAAGCCGCTGCACTGTTTCTGTCTGCTTCCAAATCTTAATGGTCTCCACCCCTGCTGGTTCCTCAAATGTCCCCCCTCTTCTTGAACATAGATTGTGTCCTAGCAGGTAACATTTTTACAGATATCATTTACTCATCCTCATGTCATCCCAACCCTTTGTTCTTTTGTGGAACACAGTTTTTTGGACACAAAATGTTTACAATCCAAAAAGAACATGAAGATAGCATGAAATGAATGAATATGACTAAGCTAGTAAGGTCCATCCACGGACTATAGATAACTCTACATCACTACATCAAGCCTACATCAAATATGGCGCCACAAATGTCAAATGTCATGCTGTTTGGTCATATGAAATGCAAGAACCAATGAGGTTTGACATTAGTTGACGTTTGAGGTTTATAAGTGCATTCATGCCATGTCATAATTACCGTAATAATTCTGAACTGTAAAAAGCCTTTACATGCTCGTTGAACGTAATTACAGCGTGTAAACTCTTCTGAGAGCTACGACTTGTACACCCAGACAGCAATATAGTGTCAGCCCAGATTCGGCCCACATCTGGTACATTGGATTCCATACATATCACATATCACCACTGCAGATTTAAGATTTATTGTTGATTTTAGGTTTGAAAATGTTGAAAATTCATAAAATATATATTTTTAAATATAAATGTTAGCATTGTATTTTTAAGTGTACTATAAAATAATTGTATTTTTATTCAATACTTTTTTTTTATTTTAAAATGCATAGTATTATCGCACTTTCTTTATTATTTTGTTTATTATTTTATTAAAAATGAAATAAAGTGCAATAATGTTATTATTAATAATTTTTTTAATAGTTATGTTTAATGGGTCACACTATGTGCAGTGTGAGCACCAAACTGAATCTCCAGCTTCAGATGTGCCCGTGGATATATTCGAGGGTGGTGACCAACTCGAATATGAGACTCTTTAATCTCAGTCAAAATCTCTTGATTCTTGGCCTTCAAATCACTCCATGTAATGAAGGTTCGTCTTATATAGGGTCGCAGGGATGGTGGAGCCTATTTAAATCTGTTTAAATGGTTCTAAATGCTAAAGACAAAGTTTCTTCACTCCTTTCAAGCTATCTAGAAGCATTTCACAGCATTCATCCAGGTCAGGGGTGCTCAATCCTGTTCCTGGAGCTTTACCTTCCTGCAAAGTTCAGGTCCAACTTGGCAAACCTGCTAATTAAGATCTTCAGGAGCACTGGATATTTAAAGACAGGTGTGCTGGAGCCGGGCTGGAACTGAACTCTGGAAGGCAGAGCTGAGGCCATCCTAAACGTCACCTCCAACACACCTAGCTGTTGTTTTCAAGTAATCTGTAACACCTTTATTGTTTTCGGTGGTCTGATAAGGGTCGGAGCTGAACTTTAACAAAATGGCGCCGCCGTGTTCGGTCGCTGTTCAGGTTGCTCCGCGAAGACTGTGCTTTTATTTACTATTTTACTTTCTTTTACTCTCAATTTTTACAAACTTATCAACTGCATTGATCTACTATGACAGCAAAACTCTTTTGGACATTGGTTACCTCTATACTGGACTGTTTCAGGACACTTTCACCGATACTCTGTGGCCATCTGAGATCCTTCGGAATGCCGAGCTGAACAATGGACAGAGCCGACGGCAAAGAACCAAGAAACACCGTGGGAAACGCGCCGGTATCCGTAACAGACTGAGGAAAAGGGCATTCAGCCCACCTCTCCCGAGCATTCTTCTAGCAAACGTTCAATCCTTGGAGAATAAGATGGACGATCTTAGAGCCAGGATAAGTTTTCAACGGGACATGAGAGACTGTAACATCTTTTGTTTGTCCGAAACATGGCTCACGTCCGCGGTCCCGGACACAGCTGTGACGCCGTTGGAGAACTTCTCTGTTTTTCGGATGGACAGAACAGCCGAGGCCGGTAAATCCAAAGGCGGTGGAGTATGCTTCATGGTCAACAAGAAATGGTGCGACCCCAGGAACATCACCATTCTTTCGCGGTCCTGCTCGCCTCATCTGGAACATTTAACAATCATTTGCCGCCCATTCTATCTGCCGAGGGAGTTTTCTGCGGTCGTCGCGACCGCTGTTTACATTCCACTGCAGGCAGACACAGCGCTGGCTTTATCTGGCCTTCATGATGTTGCCAGCGGCATCATAAACAAACACCCCGACGTGGCATTCATTGTCGCGGACGATTTCAACAAAGCAAACCTAAAGAAAGTCCTGCCAAACTTTCACCAGCCTACACGAGGAGCAAACACACTGGATCATTGCTACTCTCCGTTTAAGAACGCCTATACAGCGCGGTCACTTCCAGCGTTTGGCAAATCGGATCATGCCGCCATTTTCCTCACGCCCGAATACAAACAAAAGCTCGTTCAGGAACCCCCGGTGAGGTGGGAAGTTAAGCGTTGGTCAGCCCATTCAGAGACCGCGCTACAGGCAGCTCTGGACAATGTGGATTGGGACATGTTCTGAGCGAGTTCAGTTGACGTAAACGAGTTCACGGACGTGGCGCTTTGCTTCATCAACACGCTTACAGAGCAAGCCACGCAAACAATAACAATAACGTCCTTCTCAAATCAGAAACCGTGGGTGGACAATTCAATCTGCACTGCAGTGAACACACACACTGCTGCATACAACGCCGGTCTCCTATCGGGGAATATGACTGAATACAGATCATCCTGTTATGCTCTCAGACGCGCAGTTAAAGCTGCAAAACTCCGTTACAAAGACCGAGTGGAGTCTCATTTCCAACTCAATGACTCGCAGCGCATGTGGCAAGGTCTGAGGTCCATCTGCTCCTTTGGATCTAAATCCTCTGCAGAGGCAAGCGCTGATCCGTCGCTTGTGAATGAGTTAAACTCTTTCTACGCGCGCTTTGACTGTAACCGCGGCAACGCGACTCCGCCAAGTGGCGCGTTAGAGGAAATTACTCAGAGCAGCAACAATCACGTGATCTCTGTCTCGGAGGATGAAGTTCGGAGAGCACTCAAGCGTGTGGACGTCAGGAAAGCTGCTGGGCCAGATGGTATTTCAGGTCGTGTTCTGCGGTCCTGTGCTGATCAGCTCGCCGGGTTGTTTACATCTATCTTTAATGAGTCCCTCGCTACATCTGTGGTCCCCACCTCCTTCAAAAAATCCACCATCATCCCTGTCCGTAAGAACAGTAAACCCTCTTGCCTAAATGACTACTGTCCAGTGGCTCTCACGTCTATAGTCATGAAGGTCTTTGAGAGACTCATTAAAAACACCATTTGTGCCTCCATTCCTGACACTTTGGACCCTCTTCAGTTTGCCTATCGTCCCAATAGAGCGACTGAAGATGCCATCTCTCATGTCCTCCACTCCTCCCTCACTCACATCGAACAGCAAAAGTGGGAACTACGTAAGGCTGCTATTTATTGACTATAGCTCAGCCTTTAACACCATAGTTCCCATTAAGCTAACCTCCAAACTCCTGGATCTCGGCCTGAACCCTTCTCTCTGCCACTGGATTGAGGACTTCCTCACTGGCAGGCCTCAGGTGGTGAGAATAGGCCAGTCCACCTCCACCTCCATCTCCCTGAGTGTGGGAGCTCCACAGGGCTGTGTCCTGAGTCCCCTGCTCTACTCGCTCTACACGCATGACTGTTTGTCCACACACAGCTCCACCTCTATCATCAAATTTGCTGATGATACTGTTGTCCTGGGCCTCATTTCCAACAACAATGAGACGGCATACTTGGACGAGGTGGAGCATCTAACATCATGGTGCCAGGACAACTGCCTCTCTCTGAATGTTGGCAAGACCAAAGAAATGATTGTGGACTTCAGGAAGAGACAGCAACAGACATACTCCCCCCTCATGATCAGCGAGTCACCAGTAGAGAGAGTGAGCAGCTTCAAGTACCTGGGTGTAAACATCTCAGAGGACCTGACCTGGACTGCACACATTCAGTCACAGGTGAAAAAAGCCAGGCAAAGACTGTACCACCTGCGCCAGCTGAGGAAATTCAGGGTTTCACCAGCTATCCTGAAAACTTTCTATTTAGGGGCGATAGAAAGTGTACTAACTGAACAGCACCAGTTATGACCGTAAAGCCCTGCAAAGAGTCGTGCACTTATCCGAGCGTATCTCAGGGTCAGCTCTCCCGTCTCTGCAGGACGTCTACACCAAACGCTGCAAAGGTAGAGCCACTAAGATCATCAAGGACTCTAATCACCCTGCAAACCCACATTTCACCTCATCTGGTAAGCACTTCCGAAGCCTGATGGCCAAAACTGAGAGACTCAGGAGGAGCTTCTTCCCCCAGGCCATCAGATTCCTGAACTCAGTCACTTAACATCACGTGACTTCACTTCAGGATAAACATCGATACACTGACATTGCACTGCACTTTATGTTCTGTTCTCGTTGTTACTGTGTAACAACCTGTTATAAACCTGTTTGCACATTATACTCTTTATACATTTGTTAACCACATATTTATAAGTCTACAGTTTACTCACTGCACAGTCTACTCTCCAATTACTTTATTCCACTTCTTTATTCTTATTTTTTTACTTTTTTTCTTCTACTTGACTTGATTATTTATAATTCTACAGATATATATATATATATATATATATATATATATATATATATATATATATATATATATATATATATATATATATATATATATATAGTACTTTTTTATCCTATTTCTATTATAATTTCCTCCTTGTGTTTTTAACTGTGAATTTGCCTGTTTTACCTGTTTACATTTCACTGCCGATTGTATACTCTGTATATAACTGTGCATGTGACAAATAAAACTCTTGAATCTTGAATCTTGAACTCTAAGAGTTGGTTTGGCTACCCCTAGTATTTAGTA